>PVHT020000170.1:8589687-8644600 GCA_004024745.2 Catagonus wagneri | reverse complement strand
CTCCCCTCCCTCCCTCCCCGTCAGAACCCTCCCAGCTCCCAGGTTTCACCTCCTTCTCAGGCGACCTTCGGAATCTACCTAGTGTCTTGCGCCCCTTTCTAAGTTCCAGGGGGATGGGCTCTGATGGTCCACCTTGCGCAGGTGTCAGCACTGCCACCTGCTGTCGTGGGCACACAGAGACAGGCCAGCGAGCCCCCAGATGGCTGCCAGGGGCTCGTCTGTGGGTTGGAGGACAGGTTTCCTAAGAAGGCTCTGTGGACAAGGAGGTCCCCAAACACACATTCTGGCGTTTGGTGGCTCAGGCGCAAGCCCAGCGCCCGGGGAGAGGTCCTGGGAAATCAAGACCTCAGACTGGCCTCGGTCCAGAGCTGGGCCACCCACCGCCCTGGGCCAGAGAAGCCGCCCCTGAGGGAGGCCTCGGTGTGTCCCCTCCTGCGACGCCGTGCTGAGACGCGAGCAGAACTCCGTCTAAGAATAACTGGTTCACACCACGGGGCTCTGTGTGTGACACTCCCGCCCTTGCATTCGCTGCTTGGCCCCCAAGTGCAAGCTGGCATCGGCTTTGGAACACGTGGATCTGCTCCAGCCTGCAGGCAAGAACTGCTCCGTGCCTCTAGTTCTTGCTACGGCCCCAGCAGTACTTTCTGCCCCACAAAGCTGTGAAGGTCGCTAAGGTCACTAAAAGCAGACAAACATATCTTCATACACGACGCAGTCCAGACCTACATATATCATTCAAAGAGACAGTGTAATTAAACAGCTCGGATGTCTGCCCTCACAGCCAAAGATATGCTGCTTGGCCAGGAGTGGGTTGTGGTCTCAGCCGTGCAGCCGAGAGCCTGACATCCTTCTAATTTCAAATATCAGCTTATCCTTGCTGTCCTTTTCTTTTTTGGCTACCCTGCAGCATACGGAGTTCCCAGGCCAGGGATCAGAGCCGAGCCACAGCTGCCACCTACACCACAGCTGTGGCAACACAAAATCCTTTAACTCACTGTGCTGGGGATCGAACCTGCGTCCTGGCACCGCAGAGACACCACCAATCCCGTTGTGCCACAGAAAGAACTCCCCGTCTAAATGATCTGCAGTAAGTTACTTAACCTCTCCAAGCTAGGGTTGCCAGATTCAGGGGAAAAACACAATAACACAACAACAGATCATTCAGTTAAATCTGAATTTCAGATAAACAAAAAATTTTTCTGATAAATATGTCTCAAATAGTGCATGGGATATCCTTATACTAAAAACGATTTGGTGCAGAGTTCCCTCTGTGGCACAGAGGGTTAAAGACCCAATGTTACCAAAGTTGTGGCAAAAGTCACAGCTGCAGCTCAGATTCGATCCCTGGCCTGGGGACGGCCATATGCTGCAGGTGCAACTGAAAAAAAAAAAAATTAAACTGAAAAAAATAAAAATTATTTGTTGCTAACCTGAATAGCTAGGACATACTTATACTAAAAAATGATTTGCTGATTGAAATTAAATAGATGTATTTCTCTTTTTTTTTTGAAGATTTGATGACTGGACTCAGAGGTGGATGCTCTCAAAGAGCACAGCCTCCGTCTCTTGGCAATCGTTCCTGACGTTTTTCTTTGACCTCCTTCATTCTCTCAGCCAAACGTTTAGCATCTTCTGCAGCCTTTTCCTTGTTTTCCTTAGTATGTTGTTTCTTCAGAGCAATACGCAGACGTTTGTGCTGCAGAACACGCGGGGTAACAAGACGCCGAATCCTGGGTGCTTTGCTCCTGGGTTTCTTAGCTTCTTTGTTTGGGGGCTTTCTCACTACACACTCACAGACCTAATTTCCTTAGAGAGTTTGCAAAGTCTGAGGATTCTGATGGCTCTTTTAGGCTCCAGACGAGGAGGCACAGTTGTATCAGTGAGTCCAGGAGTATCATTCTCCCCGCTCCTTTTTTTTTTTTTTTTTTTTTTTGGTTTTTAGGGCCACACCCATGGCACTTGGAGGTTCCCAGGCTAGGGATCTAATCGAAGCTATAGCTGCCGGCCTACACCACAGCCACAGCAACGCAGGATCCGAGGCGCGTCTGCAACCTACACCACAGCTCACAGCGATGCCGGATTCCCCAACCCACTGAGCGAGGCCAGGGATGGAACCCGCAAACTCATGGTTCCTAGTCAGATTTGTTTCCTCTGCACCACGATGAGAAAGCCCTTCTCCCCTTTTTTTTACGATGACCAAATTGAGAACACTCAGACTGGCATCCACAGTGCAACGCCGAACAGACTGGCGCTTTCTTTCTCCACCTCTCCTTGGTCAGTAAGAGGAAGGCCCTTTGCTCAGTAACAGGTGGACGCGCCATGGGTCAAAACACCTTGGCTCGTGGGGAGACCTTGCCTGGCCTCCCCACCCCTGATTCGGACAACACGACCCCTCCGTTCTTCACCCAGAGCGTCAGCAGCAACCTCTGTGGACACACGTTTCTTATAAAACGTACGAAGTTCTCATTCATCGTCCACTTCGATGAGTTTCTGGAAGCCGGTGGCTGGGAAAGGGACGTTCAACTTCACCCTGAAGCCGCCGACCGCCACCGAGGCGCCGCGAAAAAGAGACATCTTATATTTAATCTGGGAAATATACAAGCCTCATGGCTTTAACAGAAAAATGAGGATAGTAATTGAACTGACCCTTCGTGAGGTTACTATGTGGATTTTATTAAATAATGCATGTGAGGCATTGGTGCGTCATAAATGCCCAATGTGTTAAAATTATTGCTCTTGCATCTAGTATAGTTTCGCCTTTGACAGTTTGGGTTTATGCCTGTTGCCCCTAGGAAGTTATTAATAGCTTCCCTTTTTATGTTCAAAACTATCCCAGTTTGGATGATAAAATTATTTATTCATCACGGGTACAGAGGCCAAATACTTACCCTGTAATTATCTCAGTACGTGGGAATGTTTTTCTTCATTTCAACCACCAGATGGCACTGCAGGTTGAGAAGCTGAATGAGAAAGACAAAATTTTATCTCAATAACATCCGCGGGGTTGGTTCCCTCCCCAACCTGGAAAACACATGTACGGGCGCGCGCACGCGCACACACACACACACACTTCATTCTATTTAGTGAAACTGGGTGACTCAGTGATTCTATGAATGTTCACTCTGAAGTGGGAACACAAAAAAAGACTGTAAATAACACTAATTAGAAAGCCCATGAATAGTTCTCCTCCAGCCGTGTTTCATTCTTGAAGAAAATAAAATGCATTTCAACTTTCATAAGTCAGGCTAAAATTAGCCAAAACGTTCTCTGTACTCTGCAAGAGCAGGATCTTTTTTTTTTTTTTTTAATTTGCTTGCAATGTATCTTTAGTACCTAGAACAGTACCAGCCATAGATAAGTGCTCATCCTAGTGGAGGAAGGAAAGAAGGAAGGAAGGAAGGAAGAAAGGAAGGAAGGCAGGCATATTTACCGTAGCTGATTATTAAGAAAATAAATATATAGACCTTCGCAGCTTGGGCAGAAATTTAGAAGCAGGAATGATGTGACCCAGCTGAAAACAAAGGCACATATTTATTTGCATTTGGAGAGAGGACTACAGCAAGAGAGGATGTCAACTCTATTCTTCTTTTTTTTCTTTTAAGGCTGCATATGGCTGTCCCCAGGCTAGGAGTTAAATTAGATCTGCAACTGCAGGCCTATGTCACTGCCGCAGCCACAGCAAAGCGGGATCCGAGTTGTGCCTGCCACCTACACCACAGCTCACAGCAATGTCGGATCCTTAACCCACTGAGCGAGGCCAGGGATCGAACCTGTGTCCTTGTGGTTACTAGTCAGGTTCGGTTCCACTGAGCCACAATGGGAACTCTCAACTCTATTCTCAAGGGAAAATCAAAGGCTATTCTTGGAAAAAAGGGGTCAATTAGAATAAAAGCAAAAGTTCTGCCCAACTCAATTTTTGCTTTTTCTACCCTTAGTATGAAAATAAGTCTTTTCTTTTCCTTTCTGCTGGAGATTTGAACAGCCAGCGTTCAGGTGACAGCACATACCAAGCAATGAACGGGTCAAAGATAACAGTATTTTTCCAGCCCAGCACACCAAGAAACACATTAAATCATCTCTTTTTCGGGAGTTCTCATCGTGGCTCAGTGGTTAACGAATCCGACTAGGAACCATGAGGGTGCGGGTTTGATGCCTGGCCTTGCTCAGTGGGTTAAGGACCCGGCGTTGCCATGAACTGTGGCGTAGGTCACAGACGCGGCTCGGATCCCACATTGCTGTGGCTGTGGCGAAGGCCAGCGGCTACAGCTCCTGTTAGACCCCTATCCTGGGAACCTCCATATGCCGCGGATGTGGCTCTAGATAAGGCAAAAAGACAAAAAAAAGCATCTCTTTTTCAGTTTTTTTCCCACCACTCATCTTTGTTACATGACCTTTTTATTACATTTATTACATCTCATCACATTTCTTTGGCAATTCTAAAGAAATGGAGTTCCCATCATGGCTCAGTGGTTAACGAAACCGACTAGTATCCATGAGGACGCAGGTTCAATCCCTGGCCTTTCTCATTGGGTTAAAGGTCTCGCGTTGCCATGAGCTGTGACGTAGGTCACAGACATGGCTCAGATCTGGTGCTACGGGTGTGGTCCTAAAAAGACAAAAAAATAAGTAAACAAATGAAAGACATTTCACACATACATGAAAGGAGAGTGAATGGGATAATGAACCTGACTGCCTCCAAGAGTTGTCAGCTCATGGCCAGTGGTTCTCTGTATGGACTCCCAGTTCCAAGTTAACCTGCAGCAGATGGAATTCCACCTGTAAATGCTGCAAGGCTTTCCGAAAGGTAAGCAGTTTCACACCTTAAAAAGCAAATGAATTTCTAATACAACCAAATATTCAATGCACCAGATTTCACTGGTTTTCTGTGTATATGTGCATATTTAATACAATATGCATATTCGATATATACGTTCATTTATACGTGTTTTATCAACTATCTATCTATACGTACACATATATATGGATCCAAAATAAGATCCAGACATTGCCTTTCATTGTATCTCTCAAATTTTTCTTTTTAATTTGGAAACAATCACAAACGCGGAATGGGGACGCATATGTTACAAAGAACTTTCCTTCCCGCAAACCTTTTGAGAGCGAATTGCGGACCTAGTTCCCGTCACCCTCCCAAGTCTGTAACGTTTCCGACAAACAAGGACTGGCTTGTCTGTGACCACAGCACAACCAGCAACACCAGCGGGAGGTTAGGAGGTTAATCGCTGCTCCCACTTACTCCTCAGACCCCGTTCCAGTGGCCAGTTGCCCCAGTAATGCCTTTTAGAGCCAAAGGACCCAGCTCAGACACACGTGCTCTGTTGAGCTGTCATGTGTCTTTACTCTCCTTTAGTCTGGAAATTTTCCTCAACTTTTGACCCCAAAGACCTTGATATCTGGGGAGTGATTTTCTAGATCTCGCTCGGTAGGAATTTGCATCTTCGGCAGGAATAGCACAGACCTGACCCTGAGGTTTGCTCACTGCGTCTTCGGGTGGTGTGTGCTTTTGACAATGATGATGAAGGTGATGCCTGCCAGCCTTCTCCACGGTGAAGTTCCTCTTTTCTCCTTTGTGATTTCATGGAGACACTTCTTTTTTTTTTTTTTTTTGTCTTTTTGCCTTTATTTAGGGCCGCACCCGCGGCATATGGAGGTTCCCAGGATAGGGGTCTAACAGGAGCTGTAGCTGCCGGCCTTCGCCACAGCCACAGCAACGCGGGATCCGAGCCGCGTCTGCAACCTACACCACAGCTCACGGCAACGCCGGATCCTTAACCCACTGAGCAAGGCCAGGGATCGAACCCGCAACCTCACGGTTCCTAGTCGGATTTGTTAACCACTGAGCCACGAAGGGAACTCCCTAAGGGGACACTTTGAAACTGTGCAGATGTCTTCTCATTTCTCATCAGACTTTCAATTTATCCATTTTATCCATTTGTTTATATCCATATATACTTACAGTTTTCTGTTCTATTCAGTGGGATCCAATCTCAAACTTGTCATTTAGTTTCATACTCAAATTGTCCCTAACTTAGCCACTGGCAGTCCCCATCATTCTTTGGCAACTCCCATACTTTCTGGCACAATAGGAACTTCTGGGCACATCTTGTGCTTGGCCTGTCCCGGTGCTGTTATTGGGCATTCTCTAAGGAAATGCAAAGTGGGGATGTTTTACTTCTATTATTCTTTCTCTGTTTGTTAACTAGAATTCCTTCTCACCAAAACAAACCCCAAAACTTCCTTTTCATCAAACACACAAGTTAATTTCTTTGAAGTACAGTTTTTTTTGTTGTTGTTGTTTGTTTTGCTTTTTAGGGCTGCACCTGTAGCGTATGGAGGTTCCCAGGCTAGGGGTCTAATCAAAGCCACAGCTTCCGGCCTACACCACAGCCACAGCAATGCCAGATTCAAGCCACGTCCATGAGCTACACCACCGCTCACGGCAACACCAGATCCTTAACCCACTGAGTGAGACCAGGGATCGAACCCACAACCTCATGATTCCTAGTC
Source organism: Catagonus wagneri (assembly GCA_004024745.2). Classification (NCBI taxonomy): domain Eukaryota; kingdom Metazoa; phylum Chordata; class Mammalia; order Artiodactyla; family Tayassuidae; genus Catagonus; species Catagonus wagneri. Next base: position 8,638,075 of record PVHT020000170.1, on the reverse strand, counting down.
GGGTTCGTTTCCGCTGAGCCACGACGGGAACTCTGAGGTACCGTTTAACTAGCAAGTCCGAATAAATGTCTTCCCCTTTACTCATCAGTTTTCATAATGAGTTGGTTTTCCAGCACCTGCCAAAGGTGATCAATAAGATTTTTCTCCCAGTTTTATTGAGATCTGACACACAGTTCTTCTAGAGTTTAAGGAGTACAGTATAATGATTGTTCATAAATAAGACACACACCAAAAGCCCCTGAAAAATGTCTGTGAGCCAAACAGAAGAAAAGAAGCATTTCAAATAAGTCCTACGGCCCTTTTGAAATTTAACGAAAAGAATATTTCACCTGATAACAACTATGTACATTGTTAAGACAACATCTATTCATGATTATAATAACACACTCCAACGTCACAGGAAAAAACACAATAACCTCCCAGCAGCAGTGGAGAAACTGAAAGCAGATGGCAGAGCCCGCTTTACACGGAAGGGTCAACACCCACGCCTCCGGCGCTGATGAGGGTGACACGCAGCTTTGACAAGAGAATGAATATTTGCGGTGATCATCATTCAGAAAGTTCCTCATGAAAAAGGATTGTTTGGGGCTCATGACACCATCCCACCATTTGAATCTGTCCCTGTTAAGAAACCTTATCTGCGGAGTTCCCACTGTGGCGCAGTGGAAACAAATCCGACTAGCATCCATGAGGATGTGGGTTCAATCCCTGGCCTCGCTCAGTGGGTTAAGGATCCAGCATTGCCATGAGCCGTGGTGTAGCTCGCAGGCTCGGCTCAGATCCCGAGTTGCTGTGGCTGTGGTGTAGGCCGGTGGCTGCAGCTCCGATTCAACCCCTAGCCTGGGAACTTCCATATGCGGTAGGTGTGGCCCTAAAAAGCTAACTAGGAGTTCCCGTCGTGGCTCAGTGGTTAACGAATCTGACTAGGAACCATGAGGTTGCAGGTTCGATCCCTGGCCTTGCTCAGCGGGTTAAAGATCCGGCGTTGCCGTGAGCTGTGGTGTAGTTTGCAGATACAGCTCGGATCCCGCGTTGCTGTGGCTGTGGTGTAGGCCGGCAGCTATAGCTCCTGTTAGACCCCTAGCCTGGGAACTTCCATATGCCGCGGATGCAGCCCTAGATAAGGCAAAAAGACAAACATAAATAAATAAATAAAAAGCTAATTAATTAATAGTTGAAAAATTTTAAAAATAAGAAACCTTGTCTCACCCCATCCTCCCAGCTCTCAGTGATAACGTTTCAGCAAAACCATCTGAGGTCTAAATGAAGATGGATCCCATGGACAGCCAACACAAGTCCCAGAGGAATCGGGCTGGGTTTCTTAGCCAACACCCCGGGAGCCCGTAACTAGGAGTGTGCGTCTGGGGGCCAGACTTGGCTGCATATCGTCACATTCAGGTTCTTGGCTGCAAACAGCGTCTAACTCAGAGTCACAAGCAAAATTCAGAGAAAGAGTCGGGCAGCTCAAGGAATGGACGGAGCTGAGAACTGGTCTGGGAAGCAGGACCCTGGTATGCACACTGCAGGACCTCTCAGCTCTCTGGGTCCGGCCCCGTCTGTGGATGGAAGTGAGCGCACCACATTTTTCCATCCGTAGTTGATGCCCCTCAGGGCTGAAGTCCCAGAGAGAGGCTGCTTGGCCGAGTTTGTGTCAAGTGCCCACCCCTTGGCTGGAGCTGCCAGGACACTGTACCTGGCGGACCCTCCCAAGGCCGCACGCGTGGGAGAGAAGCACTCTTCCAAGAGGGATTTGGTGACTTCAAGCAGGAGGAATGGATGCCCGGTAACTGAAACATCCACAAAAACCCCTGCCTGCCCCTGGCACAGACACCCCGTCCTCTCGGAACGTCCACGACCCCCACGCCCACTCTCCCGCCCGCCCCTCACGCTGTCCCTGCAGGAAGGGGAGAGACAGCCCGCCCGGCCCTGCCACATGGAACACGCCTGCAGGCGGCGGGTCCGGGCACCGGGTGCCCAGCCGGCTCCCGTCTCCCAGGGGGCAGCTCGCCTGGTCGGGGTCAGGCAGGCGGGGGGCCCTCACTCTTTCCTGGGCAGTGGGTCCTGGGCGATGTGACCGGCAGGACATAGGTGGCCACGCACGGACTTGCACACCGGACCCGCTTCCGAGGCAGCAGCCCCTCTCGGGTGCTGGAGGGAGCTCCCCAGAGCTTCCCCGGCGGCCGGGAGAGCAGCCCCGGGGGGCCTTGAGTGTGTCCCCAGGAATGGCCCTCGGCCGAGGGAGCCTCCTTGCCCGGGGTTCCACTCCCCTCCGAGGACGGCCCATTCCCAAAGACCCACAGCGCGGGGAGACAAAGGCCCGGCCCCAGGTCTCCGTTCAGGGTGCCTCTGAAGGGCCGGCCCAGCCTCACAGCCCGCGGGCTTGGCCAAGGAATCTGTCACAACGGCCTCCGTGCTGCTCCGTGTCCCTGGACCCAGTCCCGGGCCCTGCTCCCTACGGGCAGCTCCTGACAGCCTCCCCTCCCCAACCCGGTGAAGGCAGCTCCCCTCTCTTCCTCCAGCTGACCGCCCTGGATGAGGATGTGGACTCAAAAATGGAAGTAGGGGAGTTCCCACTGTGGCTCAGGGGAAATGGACCTGGCCAGTATCCATGAGGATGTGGGTTCCAGCCCTGGCCTCACTCAGTGGATTAAGGATCTGGAGTGGCTGGTGGCTGTGGCGCAGACTGGCAGCTGCTGCCCTGACTCGACCCTTAGCCTGGGAACTTCCATGTGATGCAGGTGCGGCCCCCAAAAAACAATAAGTAAATGAAATTGGAGTAGGAAGTTGGCTCGCCCACCGTCTGGCTGCGTGCGTTCTTCCCAGTGGGGACGGGCCATGGTGGACAGTTCCTGGAACAGCTCAGCGTACTTGGGTGGTCCGGTCCAAGGGCAACTGTGACGCCCTTCACGGATGGTGGGCTGGGAGCAGGTCCCAGTGGAAGGGAGGCACCGAGAGGCTCAGAACACAGCGGCAGCGTGATGACTGTGGGTTCAGAGGCTGTGGCCGGGTGCTCTCAGTGCATCAGAGAAACACATCGAAAGCCTGACGGTGGTCAATTTAAAACAAAGGTGGATGGGGGGGTGACAAAGGCAGGCAGCTGCAGCTCCAATTTGACTCCTAGCCTGGCAACTTCCGTATGCTGCCACAGCTTTGGCCCTAAAAAGAAAAAAAAAATTCAAGTTAACTTGGGAGTTCCCTGGTGGTCTAGTGGTTAGGATTTGACACTTTCATTGCTGCAGTCCAGGTTCAGTCCCTGGTCTGGAAACTGACATCCCACATCAAACTGCTGCACGATGTGGCCAAGAAAAAAACCAAGTTAATTCATGTGTAAGCCAGAACGAGTTTCCTCTATCTCCATACATGAAATTTCCTTTATCAAGACGATGCAGAGCCCCTCGCCCTGTAAGAAAATGTACATGCCCCACGCCCACCCCAGGAGCCACTCCAAACTCACCATCCAGTCAGCAGCCCGGGTTGACCTGCAGCATAACTGAGACAGGGAGGGGCAGACCGGCTAAGGGAGGGGCGCTCAGCCCCCTGGAGCTGCGGGACCCAGTGGAGACGCACCAGCAGGAGATGGGGGAGCAGGTGTGGGGCTCGTCGGAGGAGGCACCCCATCAGCTGTGCTCTCGGGGACAGTCTGGAGCACAGGGGTGAGGCGTCCGCAGGTGAGGGCCACCAGCACGGGTGGGACACTAGGGGGTGGGTGACGACAGGGGGCTGCAGCAGGACCGGGCTCCCCGAGAACAGTGGGAGAGGGGAACCCACAGACTCCCGAGGCCGGGTCGAGGGGAGTCCTTCCCCGACAGCAGCCACGGGGATGCGAGGACCCTGATGGGTGGCGAGACTGGAGGGGCAGCAACCAGAGGCCACCTGTACCACCTCCTCCATTTTTCATACTAACCGGGCCCTTTCCAAGTCGTAGAGATTCTGCTGTGCTTTCTTTTCCTTTTTTTTTCTTTCATTTTTTTTTAACCCGAGGCATATGGAAAGTCCCAGACCAGGGGTGGAATCGGAGCCACAGGTGCCAGCCTACGCCACAGCCACAGCCACGTGGAATCCAAGCCATCCTTCGACCTACACCGCAGCTTGCGGCGGCACCGAATCCTTAACCCACTGAGCGAAGCCAGGAATTGAACCCACATCCTCATGGATCCGGGTCGGGTTCCTAACCTGCTGAGCTATGATGGGAACTCTTAGCCACAGAGATTCTGCAAGGCAAACGTGAAGTCCTACAGACTCAACCATGCAGCAGCCCTGAATACAGCTGTTGTGCCAGATGTGGGCTCTTTTCTAGAGTCACTTAGCAGGGATTTGATCTGACACGACCGACTGGATGCATGCGTTCCTTTCCATCTTCATCAGGGAGGAGGATTAGGCGCAGTTCATATCCACATGTGATGGAGAGCGGTATTTATTTATAGCTCTACCCAGGGCTATTTTAATTCTCCTGCCTGCTGCCATAATTTAATCCCAAAAGACCGAGACCATCTGGACCTTCCTCAGAACAACACATCAGTCCACTTTATAGATGACCTGGTAAGGAGGCTGAATGACAAAAGTGGCAAGTAGGCTGGAGGTTTCTCAAAGACAGACACGCTCCAGAAAGAGAAAGTGCTGTAAGGATGCAGGGACTCAGGGAAGTCAGTGATTTTTTTTTTTTTTTTTTGTTAGGGTCGCACTCGCAGCTTGTGGAGGTTCCCAGGCTTAGGGGTCGAATCAGAGCTGTAGCCGCCGGCCACAGCCACAGCCACAGCCACATTCACGCTAAATCTGAGCCGCTTCTGTGACCTATACCACAGCTCACGGCAATGCCGGATCGTTAACCCACTGAGCAAGGTCAGGGATCGAACCTGCAACTTCATGGTTCCTAGTCGGATTCGTTAACCGCTGTGCCATGACGGGAACTCCAAGTCAGTGAATTTTTAAGCCCCAGTGGGCTATGGCTTCCTGGGGTATCCCTAGCTCCTGAAGGATAAGAGTTCCCATTGTGGCTCAGTGGGTTAAGAAACTGACATTGTGTCTGTGAGGATGCGGGTACGAACCCTGGCCTCGCTCAGTGGGTTAAGGATCCGAGCTGCAGCCTAGGTTGCAGACGTGGCTCAGATCCCGCGTTGCCGTGGCTGTGGTGCAGGTCGGCAGCTGTAGCTCTGATTCAACCCTAGCCTGGGAACTTCCATATGCCACGGGCGTGGCTGTAAAAAGAAAAATTTAAAAATAAAGGATAAATGATTGCACCGTCTTCCTCCCACCTCTAAGAAGGAAGAGAGAACAGCCTGGTTCTCTGGCTTCCGGAGGCAGCATCGTTCAAATCTGGGGATGCTGCTCAGCACACTGACCCTGTGGCATGGAAGGTGCAGGTCTCAGGAACGCCTGGAGAAGGAAAGAAGTTTGCAGTGGGTCCGTGTTGTGGTGCAGGTGTGCCCACTGCTTGGCCATGCAGCCAGGAGACCCCATATATCTGCGATGGGAAAATACACCGTGGGCCACTTAAGACAAACCCTAGCAGGAGAATCACAATGTAGACCCCTAGGATTCTAGAGCAAGACTGTGCCAACTGCAGCAAAGACACTGTTTGAAAAAAGAAATAAACAAACACACATTTGTCCTGCTACTGGGTCCTGATTGAGACTGATTACCTGGCCAAGGACATCAATTGACCTATAGCCATAACTGTTCATTATGACCCAGGTTCCATCAGGACCCACACACTCATAAGCTCCATCACGCAATCAGCAAATAATTCTTAGCATGGAAGTGGAGCCTACAGAGGAGGCACCCAAAGGGCCAGAAGGCACAGGTAAGATGCATTCATAGGTGGCCTGCAGCCTCAAGTCATTTACCTCTGTGATACCAGCCTCTCTCCAGCAGTTCACACCTGGGGCCACAGAGCTTTTAAATTTGACATAGTCCTGTGTGCTTCCTGTTGCTTTTGTTGGTGTTGCTTTTGGTGTTAAGTCCAAAAAGAATCTTCACCAAGACTGATGTCAAGGAGTTCCCTACTTATGTTTTCTTCTAATCTCAGGGTTTTATGGCTCTCACAAAGGTTAATTATGATTTGATAATCTGGGGGACTCTGGGACCGGGTGACTGTCTTTTGCATGTGGGATGGGCACAAATCTTTGGGGGCCTGAGGGCAGGCTGTGGCAGGCCGAATAGTAAATAGTAGCCCCCTCAACCTCTGGGCACCCAAGACAACCACTGTTCTATCTTGGTCATTGTAGGTGAGAGTCTAGAATTTTCTAGAATTCATGTCAATGGAACCCTGCAGTATTAATGCTTTTGTGCCTGGCCTCCTTTGCTCAGCATCATGGTTTTGAGATTCACCCATGCGTATGTATCTGTAGTCTGTTCCTTTTTTTTGTATTAAAGTATAGTTGATTTACAATGTCTTGCCAATTGCCGCTGTATAACAAAGTGACCCAACTGTACATACATATGTATGTACATATATATGTAAATATATTTACATTCTTTTTCTCATGTCATCCCCCGTCATATTTTATCCCAAGAGATCGGACACAGTTCCCTTCTATGCAACAGGACCCTATTGCCCGGTTCCTTTTGTGTTGCTGAGTAGTCTTACACGGTATGACTCTATCAAAATTCATTTATCCATTTTCCTTTTAGTGGACATTTGGGTTATTTTCAGTTTAGGCTACTCTAAATAAAAATGGCCATGAATATTCATGACCAAGTCTTCCTGTGGGCGGATAAATGCTATATTTAAATTAGAGAAAACTAAACAATGGAAGTGAACTGATTAGCAAGTGACCCATGCTTAGGCTGGAATCACATGGCAAGACTGTTTAAGTCTAAAAATTCAAATAACCCTTACAGGCTATAAATAGCGTTTCTGTAAATGCTCTTTGAAGTAGGGTCAAGGTTCTTATATGCTCAGTTTCGGGTGAAGTCTCATCAGTCTGAACATTCTCAATCCCAGAATAACGTTTTAAAAAAATCCTGCCTGGGGAGTTCGCATTGTGGCTCAGCGGTAATGAACTCGGCTAATAACCATGAGGACGCAGGTTCAATCCCTGGTCTCGCTCAGTGGGTTAAGGATCCGGTGTTGCCGTGAACTGTGGTGTAGTTGAAGACGCGGCTCAGCTTGGACCCCGCAATGCTGTGACTGTGGCGAAGGATGGCAGCTGCCGCTCTGACGTGACTCCTAGCCCGGGGAACTTCCATATGGCACAGGTGTGGCCCTAAACGAAAAAAAAAATCCTGCCTGTGTGATCTCCAGGTGCATAAAATAGCTAAGATTATTTGCCTCACAAGAAGTTTCTAGGGAAAGACCCTGTGGTATTTATTTCAAAGGTGATTATACTCTAGTGTAATTTCCCTTTGACTTGTAATCACTTAAACATTCTCCCTGGGATCTTGATTACACTGTTAATTTGCTTAGCAAACACTTCCTTGGGGGATAACAAGAAATCTGAGCTAAACACATAGAGGTCTAATAAATCCCTGGTTGATGAGGCCCGGTTAGTGACACTGTGACTTCAGGTGACATGCCTGGGATCTCACCAGCTCCACCCAAGAGGAAGGGCTGGTTCCTGTGGACCAACAGAGGGGGTGAGATTGGGGAAGGTGGAGACCCAAAGGTCAGAGGTGCCCTCCCCGGCTGAAGGTCAAGTCAACACGGCCTGGCCAGCCCCTTAGAGTTCAGACGCTCCCCAGTGGGAGAATTCCTGACATGAACTTGGGCATACAGAGATAGTATGTTAAGTGACCCAAGGCGAAAATAATTCATTGCAACTCTGAACACATCGCATCAGCCTGGGATGGACGAGGAAACATAACTGTCAGAAGAATGAATCAACTAGTCTAAAGCACAGGGGAATCTACTCAATACTGTGCAATAACCTATATGGGAAAAGAATCTGAGAAAGAAAGGCTATAGGTATGTGGATAACAGATTCACTTTGCTGTGCACTTGAAACTAACACAGTGGAAGTCAACTAGACTCCAAAAAAACTTTTTAAAGTCATTGAAACCTGGAAAAAAAAATAGATCTATTAAATTTCCCCCCAGAAGAAATTAGAGTGAGAATGGTGTGTTTCATAATCTGCATTACACACATACACACACACACACACACACACACACACACAGAAAATAGGAAGGTTGTGGAGCTCTTGACAAGACTTAGGGAAGTTCCGAGTAAAGGAAAGCCACTGGCCTAGGACAAAATCCAACTGGCCTCACAGAAATTCCTCTGGAGTTGGATCTAGTCATCAAATCCTTTTATCTAGAGGAGTGTTTTCAGGCTCACCCTTAAGAAAGTGATTTTTGCAGGAGCCCTGGTGTTATCTTTGGGGGTACTGAGTCCTGGGGGTACTGCCGACAGCATTCAGGACCCCGGGGACCTGCTGTGTGCATCTCTGTTGGAAGCTGGAAATCACTTTGGTGGCAGAATTTACACCACAGAAATGGGCAATGCACAAACGATGGCCCCCACCCCCGAGCATGTACCAGCACACCACAGCCAGCGACGCCATGCGGCTGGCTGACCGCCCCGTAGCCAGAGGCCAGCTGAGAGTCAGTTCTCAGAAATCACTTAAATCTAAGAGGCTTATAAGAGGTTAAAGCAAAATGAACTGCAGAAAATAAAATATTTGTTCATTACCTTCTTGCTATTAAATGTACACGCCTTGCTCTTATAGCATTAGCTTAAAGCAGGCCAGTTTAAGAACACTGTCCTTTAATTAACCAGAAGCCAGGAGCGTGAGAGAGGCTTTTATGGCGATTAGTAAAGGGGAACAGAGTATGTCACCCCCAAATACGCCCCAACATGCCCCTTTTCAAAACACGGTTTGAATTAAACACGTTTGAGAAAGAGCAGTTGCAAGAACCCTCTCGCCCTTCGCTGTCTCCCTGGAAACAGGAGGTAGGTTTCCCAGGTGACAGGTACCTCCCTGTACGGAGTGGGGGGCTGGAGGCTGGCGGGTGAGGAGTTCAGGGGCAGTAGAAGGCATCCCTATCGCCAGAGCGTGGGAATTCAGGACTGAGAAGACCCTGTAAACAAAACTTATTACTTACTCACCAATTTAATACCCCACGCCCAAGCGCCTTTGTCTTGTCAATTCTTACAGATTTATTTTCTTTGCCTAAAAGATACAAAAGCTTCCTGCTTTGATCACTTCTAGTTTCCTGTTTTTATGGGACTCTCGTATATATGTATGTAATTAAATTTTCTCCTGTTACTGTGTTGTGTCGATTTAATTATTAGACCAGCCAAAGAACCTAGAAGGGAAGAAGGGAATTTTCCTGCCCCTGCATTAGAGATGTCAGGCTGTGTGTGTGTGTGTGTGTAAAACAGAAAACTTGACAAAGGCTAGCTTAAACAAGGAAAGAGGTTAATTCTTCTCATGTAATGTGAACTTTGATGGTAAACAGCCCAAGTCCAAAGCCAGTACCAAGGATGTCTGCAGTGAGGGTGCCTGACAGTTAGCTTTTCTGAGTGTAGCGTAAGTGCTGACATTAAGCCTTTGACTGCCAAGACCTCCATCTCGATAGATGCACTGCCAGTTACACAACCAGACCAAGAGCCAGGCCACCCCGTCCATGAAGTTCTCCTTTTAGAAGCCCCGGTGACTTAGACTACTAACCACAGAGTGACCCTGTGTGTCCTGTCTTGTGCTTTAATTACTGTTCATATGTTGTAAATTTTCCAAGAATGAACCTGCAATCCTAGGCACCCCATCTCAACCCCAATAAAGGCAGAAACCCCAGACACATACATGCTCGCTTCCTCTCTCTCTCAGTCTCTCTCTCTGCAACTTTGCTGTGTAGCCTTAAAGCTGGCATATACACTCCAGAACCCAGAGTAATAAACCTGATTTTTTTTTTTAAGTTCCTTGATGGTTGTTGCTGAGGTGCATCTCGCAAAGCATAATGAGAACCACAAGGGCCAGTCCGGCCTCAGCATTGGCTCTGGTCAGGGTAAGCAGCCCCCGGCACTCCTAGCCAACAGCATCGTTAGCAATAGGCTGAGACCAACCCTAAACAATGTCATCCTGGTGTCTTCCATCTTCATCCTAATTATCATATGACTCTCGTGGTTAAAAAAATGGCTGCGGCTGCTCCAGCTCTTATGTCTGTCTTCCAGGTGGATGGACGAGGGGAAGCACAAGAGAGGCCTCCCCCGGGGACTTGTGCCTGAGCCAGAGTTCTATAAAGAGCCACCCTAGCTGCTAATAAGCCTGCAGAATGAACATTTTTATTTGACAGCCTCTAGAGCAGAGAGCAGCGCAGAAAAGGGGAGAGGGTGTGGAATGACTGTCCCAACACAGATCCAAATCCCACTGCCTCTGGAATTCAGAGTCAGGAGGTATGATCTCATGGATTTCGCATTAACAGATCATCCACTTTGAAGAAGGTCTTCATCAGCCGAGTTCTGAGCCACAGAACACAGACCATGATTTGAGTGGCTACCTCTCAATTCCCCCTTGGGTGCAATACCATTCACACCATCCCCGATGCAGAGACCAGGTCACTTAATACCTGCAGTAGAGGCGCCCTGTCTACTGGGATCTCTCAGTCTCACTGGAATAGAAAATCCTCAAATATATGGGACACTGGGCAGACTCCGAATGTCCCCTGGGCATACACAGTGTACTGGGGGGAAATGGAGAAGAAAGAAATGCGTTAAATGAGTGGAGGACCCTGGGAGGTTTCCAGAGCTATGGAGACCCAGCTGGGTGTTAACAGGGGAAAGTGTGACCGATCCCCAACAGGTGGGTGACCCCTGAATGGGTCTCTTGCCTGGACTTGCAAATGCCAATCAAATGAAACCAGGTTGGGGACAGAGAGCAGAAAGTTTATTCACGGATCAAGGTATGGAAAAGGGAGGACTTTGTCTCTAAAAACACCTTTCCCCCAGGGGATGGGAGGAAAGGAATTTTAAATGGTAGGAGGCAGGGCTCATAGGAAAGAGGTGGAGATTTGGGCGAGGACAGTCCGGGGGCGGGGGCAGCTGGGGCATGCGCAGTCTCGGACTTCTTTGAACTGGGCAGGAATGGTGCCTAGCAGAGCGCAAGGTTCCCCCGCCCCGGCCATCAGCCAACCCACAGAGACCTTAGCGTGCTAATGAAATGAAGGTAACTTTCGGACACCTCCAGGTCTCCTCTGTGCATCTGTGGTCAACTCATCCTGTTCAGGGCGTTAACCACCATTGCCTATCTTGCAGCACAGCTGCAAAACCTCTTCAACAAATCCCGGATGCTTTGAAATAAATGCAAAGATAAATCAAGGCAGGGGCGGGTATGGGAGATACGACCTCGACAGGTACCAGGAAAGTGCAGGCACGGTGATGGTTGGTTCTCCAGACCTGAGCACCTAGAGGCACAGGAAACAGGCTGGGTGGAGTAAGATCAGGTTCAAAAGTAGACGGGAGTTACTTTGGCAGACTTTGAACTTGGGAGGGTGTGACTGGTAGGTTAGGATATCAAGAGGAAGCACAAATGGGTCAGAAGAGTGAGACCAGACACAGGCAGATGAGTCAGGAGGCAACAGTGCAAAGGCAGAGAACGTGGGTGGGAACAGGGAACTGGAACTGCCGACCAGTGAATTAGAATCTCAGGGGCGTGAGCCCAGTATCGGTGCTTTAAAGCTCTCTGGGAGGTTGCAGAGCATGCAGAGGTTGAGAGCCACCCTTCCAAAGATGGGGCAAGCCACAGAGCTTGGTGACGCTTCGTTGGGTGGGGAAGGAAGAGGGAAGAGCTGAAAATGCACCAGGGGCAGTTCCGTGGGCTGGGTCCTGAGGAAGGAGAAGCTGCTGGAAAGAAGGCGGAGCAGGTCAGGGCAGAGGGCGTGGTGGAGATAGCTCCTGGGAGAGCCACGAAGGGCATCTGTCAGTCTGGTCTCCATCCGGGATTGGATGTGCCCCTCCGCCCTCAGTCCTGCAGGGCCCACTGACTTTGCACTTGAGCGAGAAGACCCTCTCCCAAATATTTTCTTGGTGTCTCGGGTCTAAATAGACATCAGTGTTTTGCGTTGGAATTTTTTTAATTTTAAAAAATCTGGTACCAGAACAATGGCAGACTGTAGTCCTGCTCTGATTCGAGTCTCAGCGGCTAGAGTGGTGAGCGTGTTTGAGGGTTAGGGCGGTGCACTTGGCTTTGATTTTCCTGGTTTATCTGAATCGTTTTGGAAATATGTACAAAGGTAAAGAGCTGGTGAAGTGTTTTTTTTTTTTTTTTTTGTCTTTTTGCCTTTTATCTAGAGCCGCACCCGCGGCATATGGAGGTTCCCAGGCTAGGGGTCTAACAGGAGCTGTAGCCGCCAGCCTTCGCCACAGCCACAGCAACGCGGGATCCGAGCCGCGTCTGCAAACTTCACCACAGCTCATGGCAACGCCAGATCCTTAACCCACTGAGCAAGGCCAGGGATCGAACCCGCAACCTCATGGTTCTTAGTCGGATTCGTTAACCACTGAGCCACGACAGGAACTCCTGAATTTTTTTTTAATTCAGCAATATGTGGCATTATTTGGAAATCCCTCAGTGGACTTCAGTTTTGATTATAAAGCAATCTTTCTGTCCAGAGTCCAATGACAGGCCCGGATCAAACTCCAAGCGAGTCCAGAACCCATTAGGTCACTCCTGCTCAGTGCTGGTCCCACCCAACTTCCTCTGACTTTCCTCTTGGCCAAGTTCTGAAACGTTCTTGGGGAGCTTTCCCAAAGTGAGCTACTTCCTTTGGCAGTATTTTTCCAGCCAACATTAGCACATTGGCTTAGTGTTAAACTTTTTTTTATCCATGGAAGTTACCTACAGAAAAACTCACAAATTGCAAGTTGTGCAAACTGATGAATTCTTACAGCATGATCACACCTGTGTAACCACCCAAGGCACACAAAAAAAGAACATTGTCCGCATCCAAGAAGCCCCTCTCAGATGCTCCCCCTCAAGTACCCCCACTGCCTTCTTCTCAGAGGTGACCCCTGTCCAGACTTCCAACACCACTGATTAATCTTGCCTGTTTGGGGACCTTCTGTAAATGCATTTATTCTTTTAGGTTTGTGCAGTTTTCAAACCACTGGGTGAACACATCGCACTATATGGATTTTTCCCCATTTGGGGCCAGAACTTTTCCATGCGTGTGTCTTTAGATGGACATGTCAGTTACAGAATGGTAATTGTGTTTCCTGTATTGAGGTTAAAAGACAATATCTTAGGAGTTCTCCTGTGACACAGCAGGTTAAGGATCCAGCATTGTCACTGAGGTGGCCTGGGTCACTGATGTGGCATGGGTACAGTCTCTGGCCTGAGGACTCCCACATGCCACAGGTATGGCCAAAAGGAAAAAAAAAACAGTATTTTATTTGTAGACAGAGGGACTGAGGGTAAGGAAGATTCTTGGGGGAAGGAAAACAACACAAGGAGGAAAAAGAAAAGGAAAACCATTCACAGCAACATGGACGCAATTAGAGACTCTCATACTAAGTGATGTAAGTCAGAAAGAGAAAGGCAAACACCATGTGATGTTACTTATTGGTGGAATCTAAAATATGACACAAATGAACCTACTTACAGAACAGAAACAGACCCACAGATGTAGAGAACAGACTTGTGGTTCCCAAGGGGGAGGGGGAGGGAGTGGGTTGGACGGGAGTTTGGGGTTGGTAGATGCAAACTATTGCATTTAGAATGGATAAGCTATGAGGTCCTGCTGGACAGCACAGGTGGTGTAGGTCACAGACATGGCTCAGATCTGGTGTTGCTGTGGCTCCAGTTTGACCCCTAGCCTGCGAACCTCCATATGCTGTAGGTTCAACCCTGAAAAGCAACAAACAAACAAAACACTGAGATGACTTCAGGGACCTCAGAGATGAAGGAGAAGATGGCACCAAAGGATCCTTTTCCATCTCACATCTTTTGTCTCTGCTTGCTGTCCTTTCCTCCTACTAGAAGGCTTTCTCCAGACGCTAAGGAATATGGGGGACAGTAGCCTGGAACCCATCCTTCCAACCCCCTGGCAAAAGCATCAGAGGGGCTTCTGCAGTTCTGGCAAGAACATTCTGGAAGAAAGACTCTGGCGAGCTGGGCTTGCCCACCATTCCCATCTGAGAACAGTTGGGGCGGGCGAGGAGTCTCTCTGATTGGCCAGTACTGGGTCACATGACTGCTCTCTCGGTAGGGGAGGGGACATTGTAAGCAGGGAGAGAGAATTGAGCTAAAGTCAGCCGAGGTTCCTCAAAGCTGTAATCCTCCAGATTACGGAGGATAATCGGATTTTTTCTGGTTTTTAATAATAATGAGACCGTGGCACTGGGATTATTTCATCCAGGAAATACGCGCTGTGCACCTGTGGCTTGTCAGGTCAAAGCTTGGTTCTGGAGATGAGTGCAAACACAGGTAAGACAAGAACATTGTCCTGGAGCTGTTTTCCTCTCGCTGCAGGAACTTGATCCCGTGAGATGGCTATTAGGAGGTGACACACTCTGAGCTCGTTGCCCTCCCCCTCCGCACCCATCTGTGCCTGTGCTGGAGGGTGGACGTGGGGAGGGGAGAAGCCTGCCAAGTGGAACGTTGTTCCATGTGCACTTTTGTTTCTTTGCTTATTTCTCCATTTGTACTTAATGTAGAAAAATAGAAATAACATATATCTGTTTCTCTAGATACAGGGCTTGAAATCTTCAATGCATGAAAAGAAAACAATTGCTAATTTCATTTCTGTATCTAGTGAAATGTTAAAGACAGAAGGAAAGTGATCTCAAATGGAAGGTCTGAGATGGGTAAAGAGAAGTATGCAATGACTATAAAATAATAGTATTTGTTTCTTGGCTGAGCCACAGCGTATGAAAATTCCTGGGCCAGAGATTGAACCCACACCACCACAGCAACCAGAGTCGCTGCCACGACAGTGCCAGAACTTTGACCCACTGCACCACAAGGGATAATAGAATTTTAAATGATTAAAATAATTAGAGAAAAAATATAACTTTATGCTATTCATAAAGGATACATCTAAAATATAAGGATACTCTAATGAATATCAAAGGTTGGGGAAAATACATGACGCAAAAACAAACAAGATAAAGTTCACATAGTTATATAAAATCAACCAAAGACTCTAAGGCAAAAAGTATTGCTTAAAATGATGCAAAGCTCAATAAACTAGGATGATACGAAAATTTTAATTTATTCATATCTAATAACTTGGCCTCAAAATATATGTAGCAAAATTCACAATTGTGGAGGGGGAGTTTAAACATTCCTCTGTCAGTAATTGATAGACTAAGCAGATCAAAGATGATAGAAATGGATATCATGAATTAAAAATATGATCTAATGAATATATCTGGAAAATCTTATGCAATAAAAATCATAAATCAGGTAATATTCTGAACTAGAAGCGTATGCAAGTACTAGATATCAAAACTTTTGGGAGTTCCCTTCGTGGCTCAGTGGTTAACGAATCTGACTAGGAACCATGAGGTTGTGGGTTTGATCCCTGGCCTTGCTCAGTGGGTTAAGGATCCAGTGTTGCTGTGAGTGTGGTGTAGGTTGCAGACGCAGCTTGGATCCTGCGTTGCTGTGGCTGTGGTGTAAGCTGGTGGCTATAGCTCCAATTAGACCCCTAGCCTGGGAACCTACATATGCCACGAGCGTGGCCCTAGAAAAGGCAAAAAGACAAAAAAAAAAACTTTTGAGTTGCAGCTAAAGCTGTATTTAGGATGAAACATATAGCCTCAACTATGTATATTAGAAAGAAACAAAGGCTGAAAATTAATGAGCTAAGTGTCCAGCTCAAGGGGTAAGAAAAGGAACAGCAAATAAAACCCAAAGAAAGTAGAATTTGAACTATAGAGTATAACGATGCAATAGAAGCATTTGCTACATCTTCTCAGCTTCATTATAAATTGAGGAAATGCAAATTAAAACTCCCAGGAAAAAACATTATGCACTTATTTTACAGGTAAACAGCAAAAAAGCTTTGCATTACCAAGTTCTATGGAGGATTTAAAGCAGCAAGACCGGGGGTTCCCTCATGGCTCAGTGGGTTAAGATCCAGACTGGTCACTGCTCTGCCTTTAGCTGTGGCACAGGTTCACGCCCTGGCGGGGGGGAACTGCTGCAAGCTGTGGGTGCGGCCTAAATAAATAAATAAAGCAGTGAGCTCTCTGGCTGATGCTTGCAGGACTAAATTAGTACAACCAATCTGGAAATCAATTTGACATTTTCTATTAAAGTTGAAAATATATATAGCAGATGACCCGGCAATTCCACACTAGGACTATAAACGCTAGAGAAACTAGTGTTTGTGGGCACCAGGAGACATAACCAGGGGTGTTCACACCACGTAACTTACAATAACTGATAAAGCAAAAAAACCTAAATGTCCATCTACAACAGAGTGTCATTTTGGTATATTCACGTAATTAAGCCATAGCCAAAAAGCTAAAAATGAAAAAATAGACAAACAACTAAATTGTTTAGGAAAACGTATATAGGCAGCAGAACTATAAAGAAAGATAAGAGGGAATTCCCATCGTGACGCAGCACGAACAAATCCAACTAATATCCATGAGGATGCCGGTTCGATCCCTGGCCTCGCTCAATGTGTCGGGGATCCGGCGTTGCCGTGAGCTGTAGGCTGGCGTCTGTGGCTCTGATTTGACCCCTAGCCTGGGAACTTCCATGTGGCCCTAGAGACAAGAAATTGATTACCCAAAGAATCCGCAATTATTTTTTGGGTCCTACACTTTTTTTTTTTCCTCTCACCCACAGCATACAGAAGTTCCTGGGCCAGATATTGAACCTGAGCCACAGCAGTGACAACACTGGATCCTTAACCCATTGGGCCACCAGGGAGCTCCTTTGACAGCTACTTTTCTTTCTTTCTTTTCTTTTCTTTTTTTTTTTTTTTTGCTTTTTAGGGCTGCACCCACAGCAGTATATGGAATTTCCCAGGCTAGGGGTTGAATCAAATCCAAGCTACAGCTGCCAGCCTACGCCACATCAATGCGGGGTCAGAGCCATGTCTGCCACCTTCACCACAGCTCACTGCAACACCGGATCTGGGACCCACTGGGCAAAGTTAGGGATCGAACCTGCATCCTCATGGATACTAGTCGGATTCGTTTGTGCTGCACCACAGTGGAAACTCCCAGACAGCTACTTTTTAAAGCAAGGACACAAAAGAAACTACTAGCATGCTGGTTAACCCAGTATAGTTTCATGTGTCCACCTTATAGTTATTCACTAAACTGTATATACTTTTCATATTTCGTATGTATTGTCCCTTTTTTTAATGCGAAAAAGACAAAGAACATACACCCCAAACTCAACAGTAATGAAATCTGGGAAGCAGTTAGCCTGTACTACTTTTGGAAGTAGAAATAGAACCCAATATACATTATTTAATTTTAAAAGTTAATGAAAAATCTGTATTTAATCAACAATAAAATATCTAAAGATAATATAAGAAAGGGAATATATGTATGACTGGGTAGCTTTGCTGTACAGCAAAAATTGGCACAACATTGTAAGTCAACTATACTTTTAAAAAACATCTGAAGCTGTAAATTAATTATTCTTCAGAAATAAACGAGGACCTCTTTCACTTCCTGCCTCTAGAGGGCAGTCTCGTCGCTCGGGCAGGGCGCTCAGGCTGCAGCACATTAGAATCACTGCTAAGAGCTTTTAAAACTCCCCAGGCCCAGGATGTAACCAGACAGATTAATTCATGAATCCCTCAGGCGACACTCAAGCATGGGTATTTTTAAAGTTCCCTGGGTGATTATAGAGTTCAGCCTGGGTTGAGAGCTTCTCTCCAGACTCAGGTAACCACAGGGATTTCCCTTTTTTTTCAACCTCCTTTAAATAAATTTGTGTGTATATGTGTAACTGGGGGCTCCTCATTGGCCATTTCCCCCGCAGTTATTAGGAAGAACAGGAAAAGTTGACAAAGAATATCTGTAGAATAAAAAGGGCTCTCACGCCTAATGACAAGGTTGACAGCTTTGTATAATCAACAACCTATCACAAAACGGTTTTAACCACTTCCTCCTCATCTTCTCACTATGTTCGGAGGTTTGTCTAACGTAGTGGTTGCAGTGAAGCTTTTTTAACCGATGTCATCTTTCTTGCTTTGCATTGTTCCTTGAGGGGTCTGTCTTGCTGCATAGTTGCAAGTGAGCTGAACTGTGAAAAGCCAAGAAAAACCCTATAGAAGTGAACTGGTTCATGCGGAAGTGACAGTGGTTTTGGGTGGTGGTGTTGGAAATGGCAATGATGACTTTTAAGAATTTCAGTGCCTTGAAAGACTGATAAAACCAATTTACTTCTAAGTTTCTGATGGCCAGATTTTGGTTCCAATATACACATTTTCCAGAAAATGTCCAAACCGTCCTTAATTTTTGTAAGCCCTGAGATGAACAAGATTATGAGAGTCCATTATCTGTTGCAATTACGGTTGTTCTATTTAGGCTTACACAACAGCCTAGGCTAGAGGAAACCCCCTTAATCCTAAAATATATTGCTCACACGGCCCAGATGATATTAAATACAGTCTAATATGTGATAAACTGGGGAGTAGTTTAAATTCCTCATATTTTCTCTGTTTTCTGTTTACTAATTTTTTTCAAGTTTTATGAAACAGTGTCTACCCATGGATTTTACAAAAGGTCATAGAGGAAAAAAGGAAGACTTCTCCACCTCTGACCCCAGGGTTCTCCTGAAAGGCAGTCACTGTTAGCAGTTCCCAGGGTACGCTTCCCAAGATGGGCTGGGAAGGAAATTCAGTGTTTTTAGTTCCATTTTACAATGTCAGCAAACTAGCAACAGCAGTGCGAGCAAACTGAGCAAGACGGCCAAGCAGCAACGACATCAAGTAAGCACGATACTAAAAATTTTAACTTTCACGCACCGTTTCTGTGGAAGCTACAGAAGGGTATGCGTGACCGATAAAAGAGGAAGCAAGACACTGGTTCTTAGACATGGGGCCCAGGATGCCAGTTCTGTGGGCAGCGTGCGAAGCCCCCCAGCTAGGGCCATCCGGGGCAAGAACTCTGCAAGACGGTTTCAGTGAAAGTTGCATCTGGAAGGTTACCCGGGACCTTTGGCCACGTGGAAAACAGACTGACCGGCAGCTGAATGAGGAAGGAAGCATTTTCGATGGCTCTGCATGTAAACTAAGCAAATGAGAAACGGACCAATTCGCATGCCAGGTAGAGGGCAGGGGGGACTTTCACAGAAAAAAAATGTAAGCACTGCACACTGCTTTCCCTCACAGCTGATGATATTTACATGGGCATAAATAATAAAGAGCAAATAAAGATTTAAGCCCAAATTGTGGTAGAATGAGAGGATGAGCCGGGTAAAGTCGAGGGAGGAGGTATAAGGTGGCGAAATCCTTATCTGCAGTAATACCAAGTCAATAACAAATGTCCGAAGCAATGGGACAAGACATAGCAGATAAGCATATGATTGATTGATTGATTTTCATTTTTAGGGGCACACCTGCAGCATCTAAAAGTTCTCAGGCTAGGAGTCGCATCAGAGCTGCGGCTGCAGGGCCACATCACAGCCACCGCAACACCAGATCCGAGCTGCACCTGTGATCTGCCTATGCTGCAGCTCGCGGCAACACCAGATCCTTAACCCACTGAGCGAGGCCAGGGATCGAACCTGCATCCGCGTGGATACTAGTCAGGTTCTTAACCCACTGAGCCACAACGGGAACTCCTAAGCATGGTGTTTGGAAAAGTAGACTTAAATGCTAGAAGGAACAGCAGAGGGGATCAGGCTGGGTGAGAGAGAGGGAAAAGTAACACCGTTTTCATGACCTAAAGCCTTAGAGAGACAGTGGGCTTTTACACCGTGTAATGTGTCATTTCGATAAACATAACTATCTTCTTAAATGTCCCTATAGAAAAATTCACACACATTTAAACATAGATATGCTCTTCCTAGTCTCCTCCAGTAGTTCAACATCCCAATTGCAGAGCTGCCGATTTCTTTGGATGCTTCAATGCACGGCTCTTGATAACATACTGAGAAAGGCTGGAGCGTTAATTGTGTTCATTCGGACAGGATATGTTACGATGAAGCCACACAATAAACCCTGAAATGCCAGGGACCTCACACAATGAAGTCTTACGTCTCGTGGAGGGCGTGAACTACACCGTCACCTGGAATACATGACCTCCAAGGTCACCTCTGCCAGGAAGAACGGACATGGTCTCTCCTTTTCTAAGGTTACACCCAGGCAGATCGCCAGGGAGGCTGGGAAACTGACACGAGTCCCCAGATTATTAGGTGAGCATTTACACAGTCATAGAATAACCTGGAAGAGTATTATTATCTGTGAATGGGCAAGCAGGAGAGGAAAGTGGAGCGCTGGGGAAAGTGAGGAGGGGCGGGTACTGGAATGTTACTTGCCCTCCCAAGAAATGGGGCTCTAGCGCTTCCGCCCGCCTCCCTGAGTCCTCATGAGAGGCCCTAGAATAGGCTTGGTAGATCATTTACAGTTCACAATCACAAGGTGTTAAATTATCCATAGGTAGATTGTGCTCTTTGCCCAGCCCTTGTTCTGTAAGCATGTTTCTTATCAGTATATTGCATTATTGCTGGGAGAAAGTTGCCTTATCGTTTCTTTTGTATTGCAAAGGTCTTAACTAAGAGTTGTAAATTGAGTAGCTGAGTGAAAATAAAAAAAGACTCCCTTGAAGAACACAGTCAAAGAGTTGTGAGGCGCCTGTCCCTTCCCACGCCCTCTGCGCCAGTCGGGGTCAGAGGCTCGCCACCATCCTCCACACAGTGAGCCTGCACGCCGTCATTCTCATGGACAAGAACGCTTCCCTCAGGTACAATTGCCAGTTGCGCCGTTCACATAAATCTCTAACATACTTCTTATCTTCCTAATGCAGCAGCATTATTATTTTGGCCCGTCTTTATAATTCTCAAAAGCTACACGTGTCATTTAGCCTCTATACATTTACTCTTTGCTAAGCCATTTTTCTTCTTTAATGACAGTAAGACCCACCAGTAAGAAAGCAAGACATACTGGTGTCAGACCAGAGAAAAATTATTCATTTGAATCTACACCCTGGCTCGCTGTGGTCATCCAAGATTTTGTGGAAGAAACACACACACTGTTGCGTATTCAGTTTCCTTAAATGTCTCTGATAATATCACCATCGAATAGGACTTCTGTGGTTCACTGAGATGCGAGCCATCTCCAAATCCGGAATGCTACCATTTCAACAAGTGGCCTTGGAGTCCCCTGGTGGCTCGGCAGGTGAAGGATTAGGCACTGTCACTGCTGTGGCATGGGTCGCTGCTGTGGCCTGGGTGTAATCTGGCCCCAGAACGTCTGCATGCCGTAAGTGTGGCAAAAAACAGCAACAACAACAAAGCAAAACAAGAAAAAGCCTGAAGAAACAAACCTGCCCTTTTATGCTTCCGTACAAAAGCCACACCTGTCACTTCTGCTTACAGCCCTTTTTTTTTTTTTTTGGTCTTTTGTCATTTTAGGGCCGCACCCGCAGCATGTGGAGGTTCCCAGGCTAGGGATCTAATTGGAGCTACAGCCACTGGCCCACACCACAGCCGCAGCAACATGGGATCCAAGCTGCGTCTGCACCTACACCACAGCTCACGGCAACACCAGATCCTTAACCCACTGAGCGAGGCCAGGGACTGAACCCACAACCTCATGGTTCCTAGTCGGATTCGTTTCCATTGCGCCGTGATGGGAACTCCTGCTTACAGCCTATTGGTTAGAACTGGTCACATGACCTCAACCAAGTAGCAGAGGAGGCGCCATCTTATTTCGTACCTGGAAGAGGAAACTTCAGTGGGATATGGTGACCCCGTGTCTGTCTTAATAGGGAAATACAGAGGCCTCCTGGGAACTCACAGCCAAAGTCCAGAGGTTAATATGGGAACTCAGCAGGAAGGGCTTCAAGAAAGAAATCCGAGAGCAAGTGACAATAACAAGATACCTTTTCTTTTAGACCCTATGTACCCACTGTTTCTGGAAAAGAAGTGGATTCGCACTTGCCATTGTCTTAATACACAGAGTACAGACAGACCTCAGAGATTTTGAGTAGTTCACTTCCAGGCCGTTGCAATAAAGCAAACACCACAATACAGTGAGTTGCACGAACTTTTGATTTCCTAGTGGGTATACAAGTTATGTTTATACTACTCTGTAGTCTATTAAGTGTGAAATAGCATTCTGTCTAAAATAATGATTTTAAAAGCATTTATTACTAAGAAATGCTACCCATCATTTGAAAACACAGAGTTGCCACAAATCTTCAATTTGTAAAAAACAGACTATCTGCAGAGTGAAATCAAATGAAACAAGAAAACGGAATATGTCTACATTCTGGGCAAAATTTCGCTTTTCTCTGGTGGTTACAAAGGCAGCTTAGGGCAGTGGAATAAAAAAAGCTAGGTCCCACTCCCCAACCTGACCATCACTAGAAAAAGTTAGAGCAAGTCAGGATCCTGCTGGATCTCAATTAAGTTCTTCACCTGCGAAGGGGGAAAAATACACCTGTTCTCCGCATCCCAAAGACTACTGTAAAGTCAAGTGAGACTGTGCATGAAAGTGTCTCATGCTGATAAAGTGCTAAATGTTTTTGGCCACACCCATGGCATGGGGAAGTTCCTGGGCCAGGGATCAAACCCATGTCACGACAGTGACCTGAGCCACAAGAGCGGCAACACTGAATCTTTACCTGCTGGAACACCAGGGAACTCTGATAAAGTGCTGTTTTTAATTGATGGGGATTTTTGTTGTGAATATACAGATATATATGTTTATATGCATGTATATATGGACATGAATCACCGTGTGGTACAGCTGAAACTAACACGATATTGCAAGTCAACATGACTTCAATAAATAAACAGTAAGCCTGGACAAATAAATAAGCGCAAATCAATCCCAGCAACTGACCAAATTACATAATATATAGATGATAGATAGGAAGATTGGTGAATCAATAAATTATTGTATAGACAGATAAATTAGGTAGATATAGATAGATAGATAGATAGATAGATAGATAGATGATATATAATAGGCAGATGATGGATAGATAGATAATAGAAAAACAAGCCAGATGAAAACCTAGTACAACTGACATCCCTTCTTTTTCTACCCCTACTTTCTGCCATCCATCCAAGATTCAACGATTATAATCGCCATTTATCCGAGATGCCATTCGTGCCTGACCCCCTCCAAAATCATAAAGTTGTTTTACACCCCATCGGTTCCCCATTTAACTACAACTGATGTTAGGTGAAGCTGTGTTTGTAGGTCAAAAATGAACACTCTCATAGTAGCAGTTTTATAGGTTCTAGCTCATGTGGCTCTACTGGCTTTTGCACGTATTTCACACACGTCATCTCACTCACTCTTCGCAGCACGGCTTGAGGAGGGCCTCTGTAGTTGCACACTCCTGTTTGCACCCTGGGTAATGCCCTCCGCTTGAGTGTGAACCCACAGATTTGCTGACCCTGCAGATTTGCTTCTAACCCAGAGGATACAAGGAAAGCGAGGAGACCTGGCTTCAGAGATCAGGTTACAAAAGGCTGCAACGTCTGAGCTGCTCAGACTTTCTCTCCGGCTCTTCTCACCCGTCGTGCGGAGGAGGCCAGTGCTATGTTGTGCGGTGCGGGGCGCTGTGGAGACGCCCCAGGGCGGGAACAGAGGACACCCTCCGGCTGGAGGCCCTTGAGGGATTTGTTTCTTTGTGGGGTTTTTTTGTTTGTTTGTTTCATTTGTTTGTTTTTGCTCTTTAAGGCCACACCCTTGGCATATAGAAGTTCCCAGGCTAGGGGCCAAATTGGAGATACAACTGCCAGCCTACGCCACAGCCACAGCAACGCGGCATCCGAGCCACGTCTATAACCTACACCTCAGCTCACGGCAATGCCGGATCCTTAACCCCCTGAGTGAGACCAGGGATTGAACCCACAACCTCATGGTTATTGGTCAGATTCGTTTCCGCTGCACCAGGACGGGAAGTCCCCCTTGAGGGATTTGTGATGGTCAGTTTTATGGGTCAGCCTGGCCAGGTTGCAGTAGCCAGACTACTCAGTTAAACGCTCACCCAGGTGTCGCTGTGAAGGTATTCTGAAGATGGGATGACCGTGTCAGGTCAGTCGACTTTATGCCAAGGAGATGTTCCTGAATAATCTGGGTCAGGTTCAGTTAACAGAAAGCCTTAAAAACAGAGCTGAGGTTTCCTTGAGGAGATGGATTGTAGCATTAACTCCTGCCCGAGAGATTTCACCGGCCTTTCTGACAGCCTGCCTTTTAGATTTCAGACTTACCTAGCTAGCTACCACAATTACATAAGCCAATGCCTTGCGATATATAGATCTAGAAAGAGATGGAGATGTGGGTGCTGATGGAAGTAGGATGCAGCACCCACACCCACCCATAAATGTGGATTCAGATGTAGATGTGGCCACGGACATGGACAAAGACATATCCTTCTGGTTCTCTTTCCTGGGGGAGCCCAAACTTATACGGACCTGAATGCAGCCAACAACTACTAAGAGAGCTTGGGCGCCATGTCAAACCTTCAGATGAGCTGCAAGCCACCACCTCGACTGCAGAGACACTCAGCTAAGCTCTGCCTGGATTCTTAGAGAAACTGTGAGATGATAAATGTTGTTGGGTTAAGCTGTTGTCATGATAATTTGTTACGCAGCACAGCTAACTGATACAGCCATCACTTAAGATTGTGCAGGACGTGGCCTTCCCAAAGGCATTTAGCTAAGAGACCAGGAGGAAAGGACATTTTTCTGTTTTATGTGAAGGAAATTCTATGGGATGGCAATGGCCCTGAGTCGAGGATAAGGAAAGGATGGCTATCTTCATTTTACTAACAAAAAATAAATTTTCAGGAGACTCAGTCTCAGGGAGATTAAGCATTTTACTCAGTGTCAACAGCTAGGACTAGGAACCAGGTGTCAAGTTCCAGTTTAGATTTTTCTAGTAAGCCATTTGCCACCTAGATTCCTAGGCCTGTATCCTTACTCTGCCCTGTGGCACTTGTGGTCCCCCCTGTGGTGCTCCTTCAACGGCATCCTTGACTTTTGACACAGCAGGATGAACTTCATCTTGTCCGTTTTCTGCTTCGGATGATGAGTCGGTCTTTTTTTTTTTTTTTCCAGAATACTCTGATTTCTTTCATGAGGAAATTGTATTAGAAGCACAATCTGGGTGTCATGGCTTCTTGGTCTTTTTGTTTTTGTTTTTGTTTTTGTTTTGTTTTGTTCAATGGCCACACCCATGGCATACGGAAGTTCCTGAGCCAGGGATCAAATCCAAGCCGCAGCTGCAACCTAGGCCACAGCTGCGGCAATACTGGATCCTTAACCCACTTTGCTACAGCAGGAACCCTGCTTCTTGGTGTTTTTGGCGGACAGAGCTAAGAAACATTTTTTTAAGAGAAAACAAAATCATAAGGTTATTCTGATACATTTCATTCAAATTTAATATTAGAAGGTTTTTACTTAACTCCTTTGATTCTGTACTTTATCTCTCTTATGCTACAAATCTTGGTTTCTAGTGACAGTCCAATAAATATGTATTTTCTTTATGTTAATAACATGCAATGGTCTTATAATAAAAATATTAATATTACTACTAATAGAGTTTTGAATGAAGATTTATTTGCTCTCCCTTTGATCCTCAGAACACTTTTTCCTAGAGGTGTAGACTCAAAATATTGTGTTTAAAGTTACACCAAGGAGATTTTTTTCTGTGTGGTTCTGCTGCAGCTGGATAGGCCTGGGGTTAATTGCTTTCAGTTTTTAGGAATCGCTTTTTTATCTTACCTTTATTTCATTAGTTAAACTACACAAAACAAGTGCATGTTTCCGAACCGAGCAGGACCCTATGAGGCCCTCCCAGAATGGACCCCCACTCAAGTCTTCTGCCTGCCTTTTGTCTATAGAAAATCTTTAGTCAAAGAAGCACTCTAATCAGAGAAGTGAGAAAATACAGAGAAAAAGGAAAACAGTCAAGCAAGGCAAAATAATCGTTGTTTAGCCATTCAACAAGTCAAGGACCTTTTAGTTCCTCTTTAAGGACTAGAGATAATATCCTGAGCTGTGTCCTTGGAGCTGTTTGGCAGGTGCTGAAGCCCCACTGGGTGGAAGAAGTCAACTATATGCTGCCCACGGGCACAGAGATCCCAGACCAGGTGGAACCAGACGGCTGATGATGCTGACTCCCAGTGACCTCATCACCAACCAATCAGGAAAGTGTCCACAAGCTGACCACGCCCTGCTCCTCAAACACTATCAAGACTCCTCACTGCCCCTGCAAGGGAGCACAGTCCTTGAGGCACTCGCCTGCTGTATCGCCTCTTGTCCTGGCAGTTAAAGCTACTTTTCCTGTTTCCTCCAACTCTTTCTCCACATTTCTATTTGACATCAGTGTACAGAGGCAGCTGATATTTCAGCAACAGTTCCAACCAAAACTATATGCTAAATATATTCATGGAAGTCATCCCTCCAGCCTGTCTCCTCCACTCCAATGTTTGGATGACCATAACTATTAGTTTTGTGTATCCTTCTAGTCTTTCTTTCTGAAAACATAAGCAAATACGCATATTTATACGAGGAGGCGTATACCATAAACATTGTTCCATACCATGTGTTTTTCACTTAGCGATAAGATACAGCCTGGAGATGAGACCCACATCTGTTCCTTTTCCCTTCTTCAGAGTCATTCTTGTGGGGATGTTCCTGCTTCACGCAAGGGAGCCTTCAGATGGACACCTAGATTGCTTCCAGTACTCTCTAATGTCACCACTTGCTCTCATCAGATAGATCCAAGATGAATTTCTCTCTCCACCCACCTCCCAGCATAGAGAATGAGACTGAGCTTCAGCCTAGATCCCAAGTGCCTTGTTCATAACAAGTCAGTCGCTGACCTCCACTCGACACACATTTTTACCCAAATTGGTTAAGAGAGAGAGTCACTGTCCCCACCTCCTCACCTTGGGTGCGGGCCTTCCTCCCTCCACCCTGGGTCCCTCTCCTCCCGAGCTGCTGAAAGGGCTCTTGTCAAGTCCCCACGGTGCCCCTGCTGCTGGATCCAGTGGACTAGGCTCAGGTCTTCTCCAGGAACTTGGGCCGCGTTGGCCCTGCTGGCCACATTCTCACCCCTTTTGTTCCCTCTGCTTGGCCTCTGTGACCAAGGACCCTCTGGTTGCTCCTGCTCTGTCTTTTCCTTCATGCTCTGTCTGTTCCTCCCAGTTCTTAACCACATCCTCTTCTATTTTTTTTAACTTTTAAAATTGAAGAATTCAATTTACAGTGTTGTGTTAGTTTCAGGTATACAGCATATATATACACATATATACATATATTCTTTTTCAGATTCTCTTCCATTAGAGGTTATTCCAAAACACTGTATATAGTTGCCTATGTAATACAGTAGGCCCTTGTTGTTTATCTAACATATAAATATGTGTATATACATACACACACACACATATATATGTACACATATATGTGTGTGTGTGTGTGTGTGTGTGTGTGTGTGTGTGTGTATGTAGTAGCTTGTATCTGCTAATCCCAAACTCTTAATTTGCCCCTCCCCTTCCCTTTTCCCCTTTGGTAACCATAAATTTGTTTTCTAAGTCTATGAGTCTGTTTCTGTTTTATAAATAAGTTCATCTGTATTATCTTTTAGGGCCTACATATAAGTGATATCATACAGAATTTGTCTTTCTCTCTCAGACTTACTTCACTTAGCATGATGATCTCTAGGTCCATCCTTATTGCTGCAAATGGCATCATTTCATTCTTTTTGATGGCTAAGTAATATTCCATCGTTTACATGTACAACGTCTCCTTTATCCATTCCTCTGCCAGTGGACATTTAAGTTGCTTATATGTCAGTGGACACTTATGTTGTGATGTAAATGTGCTGCTATGAGCACTGGGGTGCATGTATCTTTTCATATTAGAGTTCTGGTGTTTTCCAGATGTATGACCAGGATCATATGGGAGTTCTATTTTCAGTTTTTCCATCCTGGTCTCTATAGCAGCTGCCCCAGTTCACAATCCCACCCACAGTGTGGGAGGGTTCTTAACCACATCCTCTTCCTACCTAACCACAGTTCTTGGTGACTTTCATTCATTCTTACCACTTCTGCTATGTTCTAGATTCCTAGATTTAGGTCTCCAGCCCTGATGTTTCTCCTGGGCTCTCAGACCTGTACGGTCAACCACGTCCCACACAGCTCCACTGGGGCAGCCCCACCCACTGCAAACTCTCTCCGTCCAAACCGATGAAATAAATGTATATTTTGAGGCAGGACAAGAAGAAATTAAACATAAAACTCTGTGTGTTTTTCTCAGGGCTCCTCCCTCCCTCCCTGCCTACCGTGCAGAGTGCATCGGCCTCACACATTAACCAGGGCTCCCCAGAAATGGGAGTGTCTGCTCCATTATAAAGATCAAGACTTCCTGTCTTCCAATTCTAGCAATGTCACTTCTTAAACAATAGCCTTCTTTCCTGGCTCTGCGGCAGGCATGTCATGGTGACCCGCTGCTCGCTATATACCTGTTTACCTGAACTATGAACCTTGTTGAACTTTATGTAAAATATCTGTAGGTCACTTTGATATACGATCCTTTGTCATGAAAATGTGCGTGACTGAGCCTTTAACTTCCAACAGGCGGAACAGTTCTCAGAGCTTTCTGAGAACCTGCTTCCCAGGTTATAACCCTCAGTTTGGCTTGAGTAAAAATTCCCTTTTTTTTTTCTTCTTAACATGATAGTTAATTAAATTTTCATCGACAGAACCTACATTCAGTATCTTCTCTCCTCCTTCTGTGTTTTCTATTCCAAACCACTATCCACCAAGTTATCCGGCCTGAAACCCTTGGTATCATCCTATTGGCCTCCTTTTCTTATTCCCTGTGTTTAATTACTCGTCGAGTTCTAGCCATCTCACTCCTTAACTAGCTCCATGCAATCATCCCCACGGCTTTGGTCACATCCTCGTGTAAATTTACTGTCACGGATTTCCTTGCTTTTAGTTCTACTTGCTTTTAACACAACCTATGTAGAAAAGCCAAGGCACAATTTTATTTGTTTATAGCTTTTTTTTTTCTTGTAGGGCCATACCTGTGTCATATGGAGGTTCCCAGGCTAGGGGTTGAATCGGAGCTGTAGCTGCTGACCTACACCACAGCCACGGCCCACACCAGATCGGAGCCACGTCTGCGACCTGCACCACAGCTCATGGCAATGATGGATTTTTAACCCACTGAGCAAGGCCAGGGATCATACTCGCATCCTCATGGAAACTTAGTGGGTTCAAAACCCACTAAGCCACAATGAGAACTCCCTGTTTGTAGGTTTTTTAAAAATTGACAAATTCCTATGTACACATGACCTAAAGTTCACATATTTGGCCCTTTGTGCTTCCATATAACTTTTAGGTTCAGTTGTCAAGTTCTCTAAAAAGCCTTGCTTGAGTTTTTGTTGGAATTGCGCTGAATATATATGGATGAATTTTAAAAGAAATGACACTCTACAACACCGGATTTTTCCAAACTTGAATGTGATATGTCTCTCTATGTATTTAATTCTTATTTTACTCTTCAATTAAAATGTGTAATTTTCTTCGTATACGTCCTATATGTTTTTGGTGAAATTAGTCCTAAATAGCTTACAGTTTGTGTTGCTGTCACTAAAGGAGCTTTTGAAATTATTTTCTTTTAAAATCTTTTTATTTTGAAATAATCGTATATTCAAAAGAAGTTGCAAAAATAACACAGGGAAGTAGTAATATTACTTTTTAAGTGATTACTATTGGCATGTTATTGCCTTATGTATACAGATCTTATATCCAGCAATCGTGATGAGCCATTCACAGTTTTCCTAGTTTCTGAATGTTAGCTTTAGATATTCAATCGTATCATCTGTAAATAATAAGCATTTTTTTCCAGTGCAGTCCTTATATCTCTTTTTCACTTGCTTTATTTTAATTTCCAGATTCATCAATATAACTGAATAGACACTTGTGATGGAACATGAAGGCTAACTTGGAGGAACATGATGGAGCATATATTCTTTATATATATATATGTAGATATATATGACTGGGTCACTTTGCTGTACAGTAGAAATTAACAGAACACTTGAAATAAACTACAATGGAAAAAGTAAAAATCATAATAAAATAAATAAAAATTAAAAAAAAAACTGTTAATAGAAAAAGTGAAAGCAAGTCTCCTTGTCTTGCTTTTTTTTTTTTTCCCCCTCCCCGTCATCTTTGGCTGCACCCACAGCATGTGGAATTTCCCAGGCCAGGGATCGAACCTGAGCCAGAGCTTTAACCTACACCACAGCTGCAGTGATGCTGGATCCTTAACCCACTGTGCCAGGCTGGGGATGGAACCAGTGCCTCCGCAGAGACAAGCTGAGTCATTAACACAGCACCATAACGGGAACTCCTTGTCTTATTTCTTCCTTTAAAGCAGAAATTTCTTTTTTCTTTCTTTCTTTCTTTTTTTTTTTGCTTTTTTAGGGCCACACCTGTGGCATATGGAAGTTCCAAGGCTAGGGGTTGAATTGGAGCTGTAGCTGCTGGCCTACACCACAGCCACAGCAACGCCAGATCTTTAACCCACTGAGGGAGGCCAGGGATTGAACCCGAGTCCTCATGGAGACTAGTCAGACTCATTACCACTGAGCCACAATGGGAACTTCCTAAAGCAGAGTTTCTTGATCTCAGTTCTCTTGACTCTGTAGGGACTGCAGTAGGACCCCTGGCCTCTCCTGCCAGAGGCTGGAGGCCGAAGCACAGAGCCCACATCTCCACCCTCATCCTCCCCTGAAGGTCTGGACAACAAACAGATCTCGAGAGGTGGCTAAATGTCCTCCGAGAAGCAGCACTCCTTCTGTTCCTGTCCAGAAACACCACTGGAAAACATGTTCTCAGATGTTACCACGAAGTTCGATTTTTGCTATAAGCTTTGTGTACATATCAATTAAAGTTTAGGGTTACGTACAACAGAAACTGACTCAGGCTAAACCTGCCACAAAAGCGACAGCAACAAAGAGAGATCCCTTTTCTAGCAGAATCAATGGAGAAGCTGAAAAAAGCCGGCTTACCGAACAGGCATGACCCAAGGAGGCTAGGCGGGAACCCAGGGCCCCGGGAAATTTCCAAAAACAGCCCGGGGAGGGGGCTGGCCAGACGCTTCCGCCCCGCCGCCAGACAGAGCCCCGGACGAAACGGTGAAACCCACTCCTGATCAAGGCCACTGGCAGAGCACCCGACTGGCTAGGGGCCTCACAGGAAAGTGGGCTCCCCAGGAACTCCCACCTGCCGAGGGCACGTCCAAGCAAAAGAAGGGCGGAGTTCCCTAATGCCAGGAGAGGAAGACGGTGGGCGGCCGAAAAATATGAACAAATATTGAGATGTAAAAGTAACCAAATGGATATAATTGCCTTTGTTAGGTTCAGGAAATACTTTCAAGGCCTAATTTATTTGTTTGTTTGTCTGTTTAGCATCGCGGGCGGGACGGTTAGTTTGATATGTCAGCTTAGCTGGGCTGGAGTCCCCAGTTACCCCATCAAACCCTAACCAGGTATTGGCGTGGAGCTATTTCCTAAGCATGGTCAGTGGAGCCGATCTCACCCCACATCCTCAGGGATCCTAGTCGGATTCATTAAGCTGAGCCACAATGGGAACTCCGTATTAAATATCTTATCTTGCTTTAATAAGAGAGTCCTTTTTTTCCCCCCTGGGGGGAAGAGGCAACCGGCTGTCCCCCGTCATCTGTTCTCTTCCTTCCGCGGTAGTTAAGCTTCAGGGGACATAGGGCCACTCCACGCTCTCCCCAAACCCCTTGCATCCAGATGTGGTCATGTGACTAAGTTCTGGCTGATGAGCTGTTTTCTGAAGAACCATGTGCAGTTTCCACGTCTTGCCCTTGAAGTTGGGGGGGCGGGAGGGCACACCCTTCGCATGGCCGTTTCTCCTTCTTACTGCACGGAGTATATCATGAAGGCCGGCGCTGGGGCAGCCTTCCAGACCACTCCGTGGAAGCCATGTGCTGAAGGTGGCAAGGCAATGATGGATTCTAGGCCACTACCGGCCATGGGTCATCACACCAACTTTAGACCAGCTGTCCAGAGTTTTGTGTAAGACAAAAACTCTGTCTTGTTAAACTTTCTGGGTTTTATCTTATTAATTTTATTGGATATAGTTGACTTACAGTGTTGTGCTGGTTGCAGGTGTAAAGCACAGTGATTCAATTATACATACAGATATATTAACTCTTTTTCAGGTTCTTTTCCCATTTAGGCTGTCACAGAGTATTGAATAGATTCTCCTGTGCTATAAATAGGTCCTTGTTACTTACAGGTTTTGTACGTAGGGGTGTGTTTATGCCAATCTTGAACTACCAGTGTATTCTTCCCCCCAGTGCTTCCCCTTTGGTAACTGTAAGTTTGGCTTTAAAGTCTTTGAGTCTCTACCTGTTTTGTGAATAAGTTCTTTTGTACCATTTTTTATTACACTCCACATATTAGTAACCTCATCTGATATTTGCCTTTTTCTGTCTGGCTTACCTTAGTATGATAATCTCTATGTTTCTGCAAATGGCATTATTTCCTTCTTTTTTATGACTGAGTAATATTCCATTGTATATATGGACCACATCTTCTTTATCCTGTCCTCTGGCAATGGACATTTAGGTTGTTTCCATGTCTTGGCTATTGCATATAGTGCTGCGATGAATATTGGGGTGCACACATCCCTTCCAATTATGGCTTTCTCTGAGTATATGCCCAGGAGTGGGATTGCTGGACCATACTGTAGTTCTATATTTAGTTTTTCTGTTTTTTTGTTTTTTTTTGGGAGGGGGGCCACACCGGAGACATAAAGAAGTTCCCAGGCTAGGGGTCGAATCGGAGCTACAGCTGCTGGCCCACACTACAGCCTCAGTAACTTGGGATCCAAGCCATGTCTGCAAACTACACCGCAGTTCTCAGCAATGCTGGATTCTTAATCCACTGAGAGAGGCCAGGGATTGAATCCGAATCCTCATGGATACCAGCCATGTTCATTCTACTGAGCCACAATGGGCACTCCTATATTCAGCTTTTTAAAGAACCTCCATTCTGTTCTCCACAGTGGTTGCACCAACCTACACTCCCCCCCAAACTGCTGTTATTTTAGATCTCTCTGTTCCAGGAGTCAAACTTACACCCTAATACATCCTGTTAACGTAAATGACACCAACAGTCTTTCTTTTTTTTTTTTTTTTGTCTTTTTGCTTTATCTAGGGCCGCACCCGCGGCATATGGAGGTTCCCAGGCTAGGGGTCTAACAGGAGCTGTAGCTGCCCGCCTTCGCCACAGCCACAGCAACGCGGGATCCGAGCCGCGTCTGCAACCTACACCACAGCTCACAGCAACGCCGGATCCTTAACCCACTGAGCAAGGCCAGGGATCGAACCCGCAACCTCATGGTTCCTAGTCGGATTCTTTAACCACTGAGCCACGACGGGAACTCCCCAACAGCCTTTCTAAGCTTACACAGTACTGTCATTTTTTTAATGAACTGCAACATTTATTTCAGCTGTGGATTATTCATGATTTTTACATCCGCGTTCCTAGCTGAGACTAGTCTGTAATTTCCGTTTTTTATACTGTGCCTGTCCAGTTATAGTATTGGTATCACACTAATCTCATAATATTTGTTGGAAAATCATATCTCTTTTTCTGTTTTCTAGAACAATTTGAATAAAACAGGAGTTATGGATCTTGGAAAATAAAATATAGCCCGCAAGTGACTGAGCTAGCTGTCCTTTTATTGGCCACGAATTTTTTAAATTAAGTCATGTTTTTATGGGGATGCAGTTCTATTCTTTCTTGGACCAATTTTTGTACTCATTTTCCTAGAAAACTCTCTCAGTTCTTAAGTATTTTCAAATGTTTTGGGTCGCTCTTTCTCTTACAGTTTTATATTTTCTA
Source organism: Catagonus wagneri (assembly GCA_004024745.2). Lineage (NCBI taxonomy): Eukaryota > Metazoa > Chordata > Mammalia > Artiodactyla > Tayassuidae > Catagonus > Catagonus wagneri. Next base: position 8,604,082 of record PVHT020000170.1, on the reverse strand, counting down.
CTCAATCTATAATTGGATTTCCTCTCGAAAACTCCTAATATTGTCTGTTTCCTCTCTCCCTTTTCCTTAGTTCTTCACACCAAAAATATACCTCTTTTTGAAAGTGCTTTCCAAGAACCAATTTTCAGAGAATTTTTAAATTCTCTGTTTTGTATTTTCTGCTTAATTTCCACTTTGTTGGTTTCTGCTCTTATGGTTAATTTCTTATTACTGTTTTTCATTTTGCAATTATCCCACTACTGTTTTTGTACTAAGTGCTTAGATCATTTTCAAGCTCTCTGTTAAAATACGTGCATCCAGCGTTCCTGTTTCGCTTCTCAGGACCGTTTTAGTCTCATCCAGGGCTCTACTAGCTGATATGCAAACTTTTAAAAGTCTCTCTCTCTTCCGGGTGCCCTCTGCTGGGTAAGGGGCTGGTGCTCTTGCTTGCAATAGAAAAAGTGCCCTTCCTCTGGGCAGATGCCACTCAGCTCCGCGGGGCATACACGGTGACTGAACTGCAGTGTTCAGACTCCCTGCTCAGGCCCCCTTGTGCTTTGAATAAACTGCATATTGTAGCCCAAGTCACGTCCCCAAAGTATAAGTGTAAATAAATTTGTGTTCAGTCCTTTATATTCGTGATGTCCATTTTGGCCTCTTGGTCACACGAATTCTTTGAAATATGCTTTTCAGCTTCTAAATACATAATAGTGAGAAAGGGAGAGGAGTGGAAGGGGGAGTGGGTTGTGTTTGTTTTGAGGGGGTGCATTTACTTCCTTTTATGGTGCAATGTGGTCAGAAAATGTGGTCCATAAAATAATTACTCCTTTGGCATTTGTTAAGATCATTCCATAGCCTAAGGTAGATCAGGATTTTTTGTTGTTGTTGTCTTTTTAGGGCCACACCTGTGGCACATGGAGGTTCCCAGGCTAGGGGTCGAATCGGATCTACAGCTACTGGCCTACGCCACAGCCACAGCAACACCAGATCTGATCTGCGTCTGCGACCTACACCACAGCTCACGGCAACGCTGGATTCTTAGCCCACTGAGTGAGGCCAGGGATTGAACCTGGGTCTTCCTGGATACTAGTCAGATTCGTTTCCACTGAGCCATGATGGGAACTCCTAGGTCAGGATTAATCATGTTCCTTCTGTTCAAGAGAGACAGACAGACAGACCAATTTCTCCCTTTATCTGTGTAGGAATTTCTAGGTATCCATTAGCATGAGTTATTAATTGTACACACTTTTCTGGGCTTAATTTTCTTTTACCTGAGGTCCATCATGTCATGATTCTTTAGCTGTAGTAATAATAAAAGTGTCCGTTTTTAATGCAAAATGCCTTTTATTTCACCCATATCTGTTCAAAAATGCCTTTATTCTACTTTTACTGGATAGTTTGGCGACATAAAAAAGTCTAGGTTAGAAATAATCCCTGAGAGAAAAATTCCCTGCAAGCTCCTGACCCTGAGGTTGAGAATCAGCCCAGTTCGGACATGTGTTCTTTCTCTCTCCAGCGTGTTGGGAATCTTCTCTTGGTCCAAATGTTCTAATATGTGCAGGTGGCCACCGTCACCCAGTGGCCGGCGGGGCCTGTGGCCATCCTGTGTCCAGAGCACTCGATGGGCCCTTTAAGGGAATGTGGGAATTTATGCCCTCCAGTTCCAGGAGATGTTCCGGGATTATTTCTTTAGCGGCTCCCTTCCCGTTCCCTGTTCCCCGCTACTTTTCTTATTTCTTTCCTCCTGGGCCTCTTACTTTTTTTGCTTTTTAGGGCCACACCAGAGCCCGAGCAACACCATATCTGAGCCATGTCTGAGCCGGACCTGCGACCTACACCACAGCTCACGGCAACGCTGGATCCTTAACCCACTGAGCGAGGCCAGGGATCGAACCCACAACCTCATGGTTCCTAGTCGGATTCGTTTCCGCTGCACCATGATGGGAACTTCCGGACCTCCCATTGCAGGGTGTGAATTTCCTCTAACTTGGGGATCTTTTCTCTCCTAGTCCATCTTTATCCTCTTGCTCCGTTGACAAGATTTCTCCAGATTTATCTTCCAGCTCCTATCAAGAGCTGTCCATTTCTGTTGTCATATTGTTAGTCTCCAAGAAATCTTTTTGGTTCTTTTACTGTTTTTATTTTATCACCATCTCCCTTTGTTTCTTCTTCCGTCTCCGAGTACCTGCGCTAGTTTTTGAACCCTACCTCTCCTCTATCCTCTCTCGGGCCTCCTGAAACTCCTGTTCAGTATATTCAGACTTTTCAAAGATATCATCTTCATTGTTCTCAGAGAAAGTCTAACAGGTCTTAACTTGGCTTGAATATGAGTTTTCTATTGCTGGGCAGCAAATTGCCTCTGACTATTTATTATCCCACAGCTCTGCAGGCAAGAAGTCTGAATGTGCTGGACCGGGCCCTGCTAAGAACCTCACACTGTCGCAAGGTAATTAGACAGGCTGGGTCCTTATCTGAAAGTTTTGGAGAGGAATCACTTCCAAGTTCATCCGGATTGTCGGCACATTCTGTGCCTCGACACCGTGGGGCCAAAGTCCTATTTCCATGCTGGCTGGTTGTACAACTATAAATGTAATAACAGTCATTGAGTGTAAAAAAAAAAAAAAGCCTGAGCAGAAATAAAGTGTGACATCAACAGTTCCCTTCGCATTGGCCTGTGAATGTCTCTGTCCACAGGGAGTAGTGACCAAACCTAGGAATGGCCATGACCATGTGAAACCCTTCCTCAGGTATGCTATCCCACGTCTCAGAGGCAGGTCTCAAAGGAGTCACTTAGGTAGAAACCACAAAGGTAACATGCCCAGGGCTGTTGTTCAAGCCCCAGGTGGTTTTAGTCTGTAGGTTCATGCCTAATGGCCAATGTCTATGAACCGTGACAAAACATTCTTCTTAGGCACCTGCGGCCATTCCCAACTCTGGGATGACTGATGATCTGATCTATTCTCTCATTGTCTGAATAGCATTGTGGGCCTGCGGATTTCTGTGGGACACGGTCAGTAGAGAGGAAGGTTGGAACTCAACAGTCAGCCGCCTGTTCAGCAGCAAGGACTGGGCTACGCCCACGTGAAGAGAGCCTTCATCGGTGCTTTTGGCAGAAATGCTCGAAGTGCTGCCTGCTTGTCTCAGGCACGAAGCCAGGAGTGTCAGACAGGAGAGGGGCCATGGAGGTCCACAGGTCTGATCTCCTGATTGCACAGTGAAACGGGGTGAGGTCGGATTTGTCTACAGGAGACACCAGAAGCTAGTCCTTTCTACTCATTTCTCTACACTTCACTTAGGATGGCACAACACTGTCTCCTGTGTGTCTTTATTATTTATATTCTAATAAAAATAAAATAAATTAAATTAAAAATGATAGGGCAATGAAAAAAAAAACTGGGAAAAAATGCCTTCCCATTCTGCAGGCTTCAGTCCCCAGGGTCCATGGCCTCTGTCACTGAAAAAGGACTTGACTCAGTAGGACCATCTGCTAACAAAAGCAACTGACCCCCCAGGAGGCTTCTGCACCAATAGACCAGCTCCCCTCTTCAACCCTGTGGGGTCCCCAGGACCCAATCAGAGCCAGCGGCGCAACAAATTGCCCCTTGAATTAAAGCTAGTTGAAGGGTGCTCCCATCGTGGCTCAGAGGAAATGAATCTGACTAGCATCCATGAGGACTTGGGTTCGATCCCTGGCCTCACTCAATGGGTTAAGGATCCAGCATTGCTGTGAGCTGTGGTGTAGGTCACAGGTGCAACTCGGATCTGGTGTTTCCGTGGCTGTGATGTAGGCTGGCAGCTGCAGCTCCAGTTAGAGCCGCAGCCTGGGAACTTCCATATACTGCAAGTGCGGTCCTAAAAAGACAAAATAATTTAAAAAATAAAGCTGGTTGGAGAAATTTCTTTCATTAACCATTAAAACCTCCCGACCCAAGCAACCTATTTTTTTTCAAATTGTTATTTAAAGGAGATCTTCTTTATATCTTCATTGACTGCTAATATCTGAAGAGAGATCGCCGTTCTCGGGGCAACCAGGATGGGTCAATGCCAAGTGCAAGACAAGAGACGATGACTTTAATGGCTTTGTTAAAGAAACTAAAAAGCTGCTGACCTTATGTCAGTGCCCCCAGATAGCAGAGGAGGGGGGCCCAACGGTGATGGACCACAGTCCTACGAGGCTTATGGTGATCCTTACTTTGCGTCTGGTCTCATGAAGAAGGAGCATGGTGTCTCAGCTCCTCTTTGAGACCCCAAGTCCACCAGGGCTACAGCAGAGGTGACTTCAAGCCCAACCACTAAGTTCAGGTCATGTCACCAGGGGCCGACATTTGTTCTTTTAAGACACTGGGCGCAGGCGGTGAGTGCTGCTGCCCTTTTTTTGTTCGTTTTGTTTTGTTTAGGGCCACGCCTGCGGCATATGGAAGTTCCCAGGCTAGGGGCCAAATCAGAGTTGTAGCTGCTGGTCTACACCACGGCCACAGGAGTGCGGGATCCCAGCCGCATCTGCGATCTACGCTGCAGCTCACGGCAACAATGGATCCTTAACCTACTGAGTGAGGCCAGGGATCGAACCCGCATCCTCATGTCCTCATGGACACTATGTCAGGTTCTTAACCCGCTGAGCCATGACAGGAACCCCTGCTGCTGCTCTTATTACTTCCATATTCTGACGATTAAAGGCTCCCACCCAGCAGCCCCACAGCCTGTGAATCCTGGCCGTTGGAATCACAGGCCCACCCTGCAGCTCGTGCTGCCGAGCTCTGGCTCGGTTCCCACGCACAGCCTCCTTCATCTGTTCAGAAAAAAGCGACGGGTCACTGCGAGAGGCACCGCTTTACACGCCCAGTCGACGGAGGAGAGAGACACACGTGCGAACGGACAGGACCCTGTCTGGTAGTGACGATGCGTGTAAAGAAAACAGAAAAGCGTGAAGGAACAAAAGCAGGAAGACAGGAAAGTCCACAGAGAGGGGATTATTACGGCTGAATGGGACCCCCCACGTGCATATGTGAAGTCCTCAGAAGGTGACTGTATTCGGAGGTGAGGGGGAGGTGGGGGAGGCGAAGGAGGAGGCCGGGTTTGGGGGTGTCAGATGGCATCAAGGGCTCCAGCCAGACACAGGTGCCGGCAGGTGGAAGGCAAGGGGGCCTCCACCGGAACGGTCCTGCCGTGGTCAGGTGGAGAGAAAATGGGCGCGAAGCATGGACGGCCCGAAGGCTGCTCTTTGGAGAAGTCTTACTATTAAGGAAAAATGGGGAAAGGGGACAGTACTCAGAAAGGAGGCGAGTCTAGAAAGTCGTCTTCGAATGGGACATGAACGCATGCTTAGGTGCGGTGGGAATGTTCTAGAAAGGAGGGGGTGACTGGAGCTGCAGCTGGAGGAAGGGGCAGTGGTGGGCGTGGAGTCTGTGAGGGGACGTGGGGTGGCAGGACGGGCCTTTGCAGTCACCGGGGACAGCCCCGCGTTGTCACTGCAGGGAGGGCGAGGCCTGGCTGGCAGGTCACCCATCCTCAGAAGACCCCCACCAGCCGCTCGCGGTCTCCGGGCATCCGCTGCCCCTCACACACAGCCCTGCACCCCTGTCGGACCCTCCAGCTTCACGTCTAAGATGGGCTGAGAATGCCACCTGCAGGGAGCGTGGGTGGACAGTGACTTGCGGGTCCAAAGTACCACAGGCATCGTAGCCAACACACGCCTGAGTCAAGGAAAAGAAACAAGTCTCAGACACGGAGGGCAAACCTGTGGTTGCCGGGGGAGTGGGAGGAAGTGGGGTGGACGGGGAGTTGGGGGTCGATAGATGCAGAGTTCCGTTTAGAATGGATAAGCAGCAAGGTCCTACCGTACAGCACAGGGGACTCTGTGCAATCTCTTGGGGTTTGACCGTGACGGAAGATGGAACGAGGAAAAGAATGTATGTGTGACCAGGTCACTGTGCTGTACAGCAGACACTGACACACCACTGTAAATCAACTCTACTCTAATTTTAAAAACGGTGCGAAAATAACGAAAAAAAGCACAACTGTTTCAATCATTTTATTTCCAGGTAAGTGAGACTTTGAAAGATCACGGATCCAGCTCTAGCTCGGACTGAGTCCCCATGAAGATTCTAAAGATACAGTCATATCCATCCACAAGACTTGATTTCTTGAACACAGAAGATCGCTTTTTAAAAATATAAATATACCTGAGAGAAAGAAAATTCCAAAGGGTGCCTCCCGATGATTTTAGACAGGGGCGGCTCACCGACTGCCACTCACCCGGGCTCTGCCCTCTGAAGACCCTGAGAATTAGGGCCCCATTTCTCTGCTTCCAAAATCCAAGGAAAACAAGAAACCTCCATCTCACAAAGACAAGCATGTCAAGTTTGATCAACAGATTTTTTTTCTAAACATATAAATCAAAGTCAAGTTTTAAAAATAGTTTCTCCAGGAGTTCCCGTCATGGCATAAAGGAAACGAATCCAAGCAGGAACCATGAGGTTGCGGGTTTGATCCCTGGCCTTGCTCAGTGGGTTAAGGATCCAGTGTTGCCATGAGCTGTGGTGTAGGTCGCAGACATGGCTCGGATCCCATGTTGCTGTGGCTGTGGTGTGGGCTGACAGCTACAGCTCTGATTAGACCCCTAGCCTGGGAACCCCCATATGCTGTGGGTGCGGCTCTAAAAAAAAGGACAAAAGACAAAAAAAATAGTTTCTCCAAACAAAATAAATATAGAAAACATCCATGTGGAAAAAAAAAAAAAAGATTGTCTAGTTCAGACTTTACGTTGCTGGCTTTTCAGGAAGAGGCCAAGTTTATCACATCTATCTACAACTTAGAATGAACCAAGTTAAGTGTATTACACTATCATAACAATTTAATTTTCACCAAAGATAAATACCATATTAATAAATCATAAATACATACACAGCCTACTCCCAAAATACAACATGAGAATCAAGTACATTGCTCTAAAATACAGGGAGACAACATCTTCCAGTATCATTCAGTAGTGTATAGATTTACTTTGATTTTTGGTCTTTTGGCACAAAAAAAAAAATTTTTGACCACAAAGTGTCCTCGGTTGGCCTTCAGTAATTTCCGGTCGCACTGGACTTTTCTTGATGTCTTATTTGATCAAACGGAAAATGAGTCAATTCCCTCCACCTGAAATTTTCCAAAGCAGAATTTAACTAAGCCTGTCCCTGCACCTTTGGTTTCTCTCTTTGTTTGGAGACAAAAGGATCGGCCCGTGAAGACCTTGCAGGGACTTCCCAGGAGCGTGTGTGGCTGGAGGTCTGAGCCGGGCTGGGTAACTGCCGCCCTGGCCACCAAAACCCTGCCTGCGTCGGGCGTGGGCTCCTTCAGCTGGAGAACGGAGGCGGCAGGACAAACAGACAAGGCAAGATAACATGACCACCCCCAAACCACACGGGGCTAAGGAATTCATTCTTCCACTCATATTTAAGTTGATTTATGTCAGAAAAGAAAGGAATTGGGTATTTCTAATTAGTCTGTCCCTCTTCCAGTGGCAGGCACTAGGACCTACCCCTGATTGCTTGTCCCCTGGCCCCCAGCCTTCATGCCTCTTTGCCCTCCTTGGGGGGAAGGGGGCTGCCCTGCTCAGTCTGGGGACCAGTTTGAGGGCAAAGGATCCTTTCCTCGTAGTCTTACTTGAAAAGCAGGAGAATGGAGGAACCTCGGCCTCGAAGGTACACAGATCCTCTCGGCCTTCAAATTCCGCACAGAGCAAGGAAGCACCTTTCACATTGCGGACACATAACCGAGAGTTTACTTCTCACACACTCAACACAAGCTCCCATTCTGCATTAGGTAGAACCAACAGAAGTAATAAAAAAAGGGAGCTCCCTTCGTGGCTCAGTGGTTAACGAATCCGACTAAGAACCGTGAGGTTGCGGGTTCGATCCCTGGCCTTGCTCAGTGGGTTAAGGATCCGGCGTTGCCGTGAGCTGTGGTGTAGGTTGCAGACGCGGCTCAGATCCCACATGGCTGTGGCTGTGGCGAAGGCCGGCAGCTACAGCTCCTGTTAGACCCCTAGCCTGGGAACCTCCATATGCCGCGGGTGCGGCTCTACATAAAGGCAAAAAAGACAAAAAAAAAAGGAAGTAATAAAAAAGGAGCAATTACAACCTATAAAAGAGGCTTCCGGAACTGGTATTTGAAGGGACCTGCATTTCCCCTCAACCTCTACTCCAGCCCACCCTCTGGCCTGAACACCTCACCCAGCGGCTACTTATCACCTATTCCCCGCCAAGCACAGGCCACACCTGTGCTGGACAGAGGGACGAGAAGCCTGGGAAAAGCTGGACAGAGGGACAAGAAGCCTGGGAAAAGCTGGACAGAGGGACAAGAAGCCTGGGAGAAGCTGATGATCGCCTGAGAAATTGCTAATGTCAGTCCCAACATGACAAAACTAAAAACGAATTTTTTTTTTTTTTAACAGCCACATCCAAGGCGTACGGAAGTGCCTCAGCCAGGGACTGAATCTAAGCCACAGCTGCGACCTACGCCACCGCTGTGGCCACAGCAGACGCTTTAACCCGCTGCCTCAGGCTGGGGATGGAACCCGCGCCCCCACAGCGACCCAAGCCAATGCAGTCGGATTCTTAGTCCACTGCATGCAGCAGGAACTCCCAAAAATGAATTATTTTTTTTAAAAAGTGAGAAAACAAATACTTCCAAATGAGAGGCATGGAGAAAAAGGTAAACCTCATCTATTTTTTAAACGAGGAGGCATAGCAGCTGCCCTATTAAAGCAGGCTTGTTAATTATTTAATATCTCACTGAGCCACAGATTCTCAGCGTGCAGAGCTCAGGAGAACACCCAGGCCCAGTGTACGGGGCTAAGTGGCACAGGCCACGCTAAACAGTAGTGTGGGCACAGCCCTTGCTTTTGAGAAAGACAGTCACATAAAATAGGCTGTTTGATCTCTTTCACTTTTTCTAAATATCTTGCCTGAAAGCTGGAGTTCAGGAAAACTCTGAACAAGGCGACCACAGACCATTCCTGCAGCCTGTGTTTCCACTACACCAGGAGTGGCATGTGGCACATACTTGCTATGTAATCGGTGACAAATGAGACTGCTCGGGCTCCACACTGTCACCCCAATGGCTGAGGATGCTGGGGGCACCTGCTCTCCCCATCCCTTGTAAGCAAACCCCACCCTGCTCTTCTTACTGCCCTTCACGCTGGGCTAAGACAGGTAACCTACAGAAACAGGCTGCCCCTGAGCATCGGGCCTCTGTTTAGAGTCTCGGATCACACACACACACACACACACACACACACACACACACACACACACTGGTAGATGCCACACCCTTCTGAGGGGCGGGTAGTTTTACAAGGGCTTCAGGTGAAGAGAAGGTGGAAAGTGGGCTGGGCTGAGCTGGACTGGAGGGGTTCCTTATCTGAAGCCAGACACTTATTGAAGCCATCAGATGGAGATGTGAATGAACTCAAGACAGGACAGACTGGAGGACCTAGCTAAACAGGAAGTCCCTGGGGACACCACAGATGACAAAGGGCCAAGTTTCAGAAGGTCAAATAGGACCGGGAAGGGGCAGACAGAGATGCATCAACACTCGGGAAAGAGATGGTGATGACACTGTGTGTTTTCCCAGCAAGAGCTCTGTCTGCAGAACCCACAGCCACGAACCTCGGCTTGACCCTCCTTCCTGACGTCCTGTAAGAAGTACTGAGCATATCTGCCCAACGAATGAATAAGCAGGAGAGTCAACAGCTGGCATGAGCTTTCGGAGGCTGGTTTCTGATCCTGGAGATGATGCTAATGGGGGGACTCGGAGAAGTCACTCCATTTTCCCGAGCCTTGGTTTTCTGGTCTGGAAAAAGGAGGTTGTGTTTTAAAACTGCAGATAATCTCTGAGCGCCCCCCTACCAGCTCCATTTGTTTTTCACCTGTTCAGGCTGTCATACCGTCTGAATTATCTGAGTTCAGAAAACACTGTGCTCTGCGATTCTGAAGAATGCAGTGGATACAAGAATTTCCTCAAGAGTGCCAGGGAAGATTAAAAGGAGAGAAAAGGGCAAGAACTGAAACACAGTGTTGTAAAGACTGCCCCAAAAGTCCGTGTGCCCCCAGATCACCATAAAATGCCAGTACAGTATGCGCCGAAATTCACCACCCTAAAATTGACTATTATCAGAAGCACCCACGTGGAGTTCCCGCTGTGGATCAGCAGTAATGAACCCAACTAGAATCAGGAAAACAGAGGAAGGAGGTTGTAGATGAGCCAAGACTGGCCAGTGGGGGCTGGGGGACAGGTGCACAGAGAACGTCATAAGACTTTAGCCACTTCCCAGTGTGGGAGGTTTTCCATTCTAGAAAAAAGGGGACATGCGGTCCAGTAGTACTGCCATGTAGCATTTCTAGGTTTCCAGGTCACAGTTTTTTTCAGTAAAAACAGGATTTCAGCATCCCATTTATGGACCCATAAAGGAACCACACGTTGGAACCGTAGTGTTGAGTACGTTTTAGAAATCCGTCCCCTCGAAACCACCTTGCAAAGGTCATTCCACCTCCATTCAACCAGTATTTCTGAGCATCCACTATGTGCCAGGAACTGTGCCAAGAATTTGAGGCTCATCAGTGGAAAAAACCAAGACCCTTTCCTGCACAATGCTTCTGTTCAAGTGGGATCAACTGTAAACAATACACAAAATGGAAATATTATAATAAATAGATATTGTATACTCTGCTAGAAACTGATGAGTGCAATGGAAAAAAAAAATATAACCAGGCAAGGGGGACCCTGGGTGAGGTGAGTTGCATTTGCATAGAAGGTGACCAGTGTGAGTCTCATTAAGAAGGAGATAACTGAGAGCGCCCTGGTGGTCTGGCGCTTAGGACTCGGCATTTTCACTTCTGCAGCCCAGGTTCAATCCCTGGTCTGGGAACTGAGATCCCACATTAAGCTGCTGCATGCTGCAGCCAAAAAAGAGAGAGAGAGAGAGAGAGATAACTGGCCAAAGATGTGAAGGAGGCCAGGAACTGGGCCACAAGACTGCCCTCGGAAAGGGCAACCCTGGCAGAGGGAACAGCCTGTGCAAAGGCCCTGAGGAGGGTGGGCATGCCTGGCATGTTCCAGGGAGAGCGAGGAGGCCAGTGCAGCTGGATCATACCGCCTTTCAGAGAGGCCAGAGTGAGCGCGGGGAGGGCGTGAAGGGTGTGAGGGGACAACAGAGGCAGACAGTGACATTAAAGATGGGGCTTTTCCCCGGAGGTGGGAGCAGAGAAGGGAGACGCTCTGATCCGTGTTTCCCAAGGGGCGGTCTGGATGCCGCGTGGAAACCGACCAAGGGGTGCGGCAACGGAGGCCCAGGGACCGGGCGGAAGCCACCGCAGGAGCGCAGGTGCGAGCTGACTGGGGCTCGGATGGGGGCCGCAGCGCGCGCTGGAGCAAGTGTTCGGCTTCCGGATACAAACGGAAGGCAGAGCCAGTCGTCTCTCCAGACACAGCGGCTGAGAGAGCAGATGCAGATGGCTCCGGACTGTCTGACCTGAGCCGCTGAAGGATGGAGCGGGGGGGTGAGGCTGCAGGTGGCTTGGGTGCGGGGGGAGCAGGGCACGGGGTTCATCACCGGGTTACTTTGGATTCGCTCACCATGGGACGTCAAGGAGGCCGTGCCATCTATGATGCTGAAGAGCGAGAGAGCGTTCTGGGCTGGAGATCAACGGGCATCATAAGCACCAGAGAGGATATTTGAAGCCGAGGGGCTGGACGAGGCCCCCGAGGACAGCCGGGGACGGAGGAGATGGAGGCTGAGCGCCAGGCACCCCAGACCTCGGGGGCAGAGCAAAGAGGTGGAACAAGCAAAGAAGTGGCCGGTGAGCGGGACAGCCAAGAACATCAAGTGGCCTGGAGGCAAGCGGACGAGACCGGCTGTTTGGGCAGCAAGACGAGGACGGGACCCCGGGCCTCGGACCAGCATCGTGGGTCCGCAGCGGCCTCGGGAAGAACCATCTGGTGGAGTCAGGCTTTCGAGTCTGATGAGAGGGGCTTTCGGACAGAACAGGAGACAAATTTCAGAGGACAAACATGGAAAACTTTCCTGTGGGGCTGAGCAGCAAAGGAGGCGGAAGTCGGTGTGAAAGAAAAGGGTTTTCGCGTTGCTTTGGAAGGTAGGAAACATGGGTACGCAGGGGCGCGTGTGGGGCCGGCTGGCAGAGGGGAGACGGCCAGCGAGGGTGGGAGTGAGGCCCAGGCAGGAATCTTGCTCGTGAGGAGCTCAGAGGAGCTGGCCACCAAGCCCCAGAGCGGAGGGGCTGGTGCTACCGGAGCCCCCCTTTCTACGGTCCAGCAGGGGGGACGGAGGCTGGAGGGTGGGCATGCGTGGTGGGCAAACTGAGCAAGGGCTGGGCACGCGGCCCGAGCAGCCCAGGCAGAGGGCACCTGCCTCCATCTGCACATGGACTGCAACCATCGGGCCAGCTGATGGCCTGGGGGCCGCCGCTCTGAGTGTGACCACACGCCCGGTGCCCCCAAGAGCTTGGGTTCGCGTCTTGTTTCTGCTGCTTTTCAGCTACGTGGGCTTGAGCGCGTTGTCCACGCGCGCTCTGCCTCGGTTCCCTCATCTAGAAAGCAGGGAGAAGGGCAGCCACCCCCCCAAGGAGTGGTTGTGAGCGCTGAAGGAGGTAACCTTTGTAAAGCCCCATCTCGGGGCCTGGCAAACAGCGTCTGCCGTCAGCACCATTTCCCCTGGATGCAGGCGAGGGAAGCCACGGCCCCACCGGCCTGGCTCCTCTCCAATCCCATTTTAAAACTCAGCTTGGGAAGTTCCCGTTGTGGCTCAGGGGGTTAAGAACCCGACTAGTGGAGTTCCCGTCGTGGCTCAGTGAAAACAAATCTGACTAGTATCCACGAGGATGTAGGTTCCATCCCTGGCCCTGCTCAGTGGATTAAGGATCCGGCATTGCCGAGAGCTGTAGTGTAGGTTGCAGATGAGGCTCAGATCTGGCGTGGCTGTGGCTGTGGCGTAGGCCGGCAGCTGCAGCTCCGATTGGACCCTAGCCTGGGAACCTTCATATGCCACGGGTGCAGCCCTAAAAAGATAAAAAACAAACAGAAAAAGAACCCAACTAGTAACCATGAGGATGCAGGTTCGAACCCTGGCCTCGTCCAGTGGCTTAAGGATCCTGAGTCAGCCAGACTTACTCACCCAGCCCGATGGCCACATAGACACACACACCAGATAAGGGGGACAGCTAGGCACAGACGCAGGCCTAGTGCCAGACAAGCTCCTTCACCCTCAAAACCCACCGTTATCTCCAGAATCAGAGACAGCCCATTCTACGGGTCCGAGGGACTGGCCCTGGCAAAATCTGGGCTTCCCCAAACAACTCCAGACCCTGATTTCCCCCCCTGAGAAGGTGGCTTTTCTGAACATGACCCAGCACATTCAGAGCAGCCAGAATAAGAAAACAAATCCGCCAAGAAGCAGGCTCCACCCGGATACGGGAAAAGCTGTGCAAAATGGAACGCCAGACCTCTTTTCGCAGTTTCGCATTGCCACGGCCCTCCTGCAGCACACACCTCTCCTACGGAGGCCAGGCAGGAGCTGCAACTTTTGCAGCTTACGCAGCAGCCACGTGAGGCCTCGGCTTTGGGCGCTGCCAAGTGCAGTCCGGTACATTGTAAGGTAAGAGCCCATCCTCCTGCTCGGAAGCAAGATGGCTTTGCGCGACAGTGGCTCTCCGGGCAAAGAACCTCACAGAGGAGTGGCCCGCTTCCCCACAATCCTGCAGAGCAGGCTCTTCCAAACCTCCAGGGGAAGAATGTGGAAGGTTCAACTCCACAGCACAAAACTCGGCTGTCCCGGGGCCATCTGAGAAAGTCAGAGAAGCTGAGCTGGGATCAGGCCCAGGAACTGGCCCCAGGGGGACCCACCTTGACCAGGAGTCCCTTCAGTGCTATGTCCCCGGGGCTTCTTGGGAGGCTCTTGACTTAAATTCACCCGAATTCCCAGAAAAGCGCCCAGCAGCCCTCACAGAGGCGGCCTGGCGCCCAAAGGCCCCCCGGTTTGAGCTTGAAGAGCAGCCGAGTGCAGGGGCGCGAGCAGACGGGGGCGCCACAGGCGGCTGGGAGGAGACGCCTTGCTCGTGGGGCCGCACGCTCAGCAGAGTGGCCGACTGCGTACACCGGGCCGAGCTTCGCAGAGATTCCGAGCCAAATCTATAAACCCAGTTTCTGCCCAGAGCTGAGTGTTTCTTGGGGGCCGAGCTGCAGCCACTGAAGGAGTATCTCCAGGGGCGTGTTGGCGGGGAGCCGAGTGCCAGGAAGATAACAGGGTCTCAGGCCAGCCAGACCCATCACCGCCTGGAGCTGGCTGTGGGGGTGCATTCGTTCACCCCCGACTCAGCACTAAAAAGCAGAGGAACGGGATCGGACGGGGCGGGGG
>PVHT020000170.1:8555513-8589587 GCA_004024745.2 Catagonus wagneri | reverse complement strand
CCAGCCGTGCCTTTGCGCCCCCCGCTCAGACCTCTGGACACTCCGTCTCCAAGGAATCTTCCAGGGCCTGCCAGTACTTCAGGATGTCGTGAGGCTTGATGTGGTGGGAGGCGACGATGTTTCGGTAACTGCAGGCGGTGAAGGGCAGCCCGCCGGGGAAGAAAGTCTGCTTGGAGTGGAGTTCCTCGGGCTTGATCTGCAGCTTCTCCAGGCAGAGCCCCACGAACACGTCCTCCAGTTTGATGAACGGGACGCTCTCGGCCACGCCGTACACCTGCCCGGCCACGTCGCTGGAGAAGACGTAGCCGGTGCCGGAGCAGAAGGGCGGGTACTTCTCCCACGGGTACTCGTCCCTGCTAACGAACCACTTGTTGTACTTGCTCCTGATGGGCGACTCGTTCAGCTTCAAGAAGCCCGTGAAAAACCGCCGCGTCCGGTTCTTCTCCAGGAGCAGGTCCGTCAGATAGTAGACGTTGACGAACATGTCGGAGTCGGTCTTCATGACGAAAGTCGCCTGCGGGCACAGGCGGTGCACCCACTCCATGCCCATCATGGTCTTCAGCGTCAGGTTGAAATAGACGTCCAGGAAGTCCTTCTGGATGACATCGCGGTACTGCGCGGCCTCCCGCGCCACCGCTCTCGACAGGTCCCCGCTGGCGGTGGTGCCCAGGAGGAAGAGCGTTTTGATCCGCTTCCCCCGCACGGTCTGCTCCCGTCCCCAGGTCTTCCGGATGGCCGTGCGGGCCAGCAGCTGCTCCTGGGACGAGGTCACCAGCAGGACGAGGAAGGGGGGGTCCTGCCTGCAGTCTATGTCTGGGAGCTGGAGGAAGCCCTGGATTTTTTTCTTGAAAGCAAAGGGTCCTCCTTTAAAAGGGCTCGGAGCGTCCAGGCTGAAATACAGACAAAGGGCTCCCAGGACCACCAGGGAAATATACACCCATCTCATCTTCACGTAAGCCATCTGAAAGGAACAAAGCCACACGGTGAGATCTCGAAAAGCGGGACGGCGTGTTTGGCTTTCCCCGGGGAAGCCGAGACCCGCGTTTCAGAAACCCTGGAATCTCACGGCACAGACAGGTGGAGCGTCGCGGTTCCACACGGAGGCTGGGACGGCCACCAGTGACTTTTGCTCCACGGAGGCACATCAGGACCCCGAGGAACTGGGCACTGGTGCTGGTTGCGAAGCTCGCCAGCCCCTCACTGGTGGGAGGCTCGGCTTCCTAATCTGGAAGTCTGTGGAGCCCCGACTCTCACCGGATCTGCCCGATTCTGCCCTTCTCGGACTCCAGAGTGAGTCCAGCTAGACCACCTGCAGGACTGGAAACCACGTGTTCCATATCTCACGCGTACGGGCCGCCGGCGTTCTTCTCTGATGGACCTGAGTGCCAGTTCAACCCTCCCAGAAAGAATCAAGGGCGGTTTTCAGATGCACTCAACTACCTGCTGGCAGTGGCTGCTTTTTGTTGTGTTTCGGTTTTTTTAGGTTACTTTTAAAAAATCCCCTGAATCTTTCATCTTTCACTCATTTATCTCTTTTATTCTCTGACAAATCCAGGATCGTCCATGTCAGCATTATAACATTAAGAAAGCAAATCATGGGCGTGGTGGCTCAGTGGGTTAAGAACCCGACACAGTGTCCATGAGGAGGAGGGGTCAAGCCCCGGCCTCACGCAGCGGGTTAAGGATCTGGCGTTGCCACAAGCTGCAGTGGAGGTCACAGATGTGGCGTTGCTATGGCTGCGGTGTAGGCCGGCAGCTGCAGCTCCGATTTGACCCCTAGCCTGGAAACTTCCATATGCCGCGGGTGCAGCCATAAAAAGAAAAATAGAATAGAATAAGATAAGATGAGATAAAGAAAGCAAATCACTCACTCTTTCCTGGGTAAGACGAACCTCTGCTCTGAACGCTCAAAGTGTAGACTCCAAGGGAAATGTTTTCCAAAGAGCCGTCAGCATGTGACGTTTGGTGCTATCAGGTTCTGGGCTTGGTTGGTTTACCTAAAAATGATCATTCTCTTCCTTTTTCCCGATAGAGGAGCCCTATAAGGAAAAAACCAGAAAGAAAGGAGTCCTTCGAACCGTTCACGCCTCGCCAGCAGCTCTTCACCATCTGCTGAAGCATCTGCCGTGGTGCTGACCTGCCTGCGAGACATGGATCCCCAGGCTCATTCTTCTCGTCTGTAAAATGGGTACCGTCGAGACAGACCCCACCACGTAATTCACCTGCTGACGACACTGACAGCAAGCCAATATCCGAGAGTCTTTTTGGCAGAATGGATTACGACAGCACCCAGAGCTTTTAAGGAAACACAGTGGGCTCATAGGTCAGTTATCGTCACTTGACAGGGTCTGGGGCTGAGGCTTAAAGAAACTAGCACAAGGGAGGAACTCGTCAGCTTTCAACTCAGTGTCCATGTTTTCAGAATATTATGCTGCCTAGGAGGACAGAGCGGCCCGCAAGAAAAGAAACTGACCGGGAGTTCCCTTTGTGGCTCAGTGGTTACGAATCCGACTAAGAACCATGAGGTTGCGGGTTTGATCCCTGGCCTCGCTCAGTGGGTTAAGGATCCGGCATTGCCGTGAGCTGTGTTGAAGGTTGCAGACGCAGCTCGGGTCCCGTGTTGCTGTGGCTGTGGCGAAGGCCGGCAGCTACAGCTCCTGTTAGACCCCTAGCCTGGGAACCTTCATATGCCGCGGGTGCGGCTCTACACAAAGGCAAAAAGACCAAAAAAAAAGGAAAGAAAGAAACTGACCGATCCACATGCAGAAAGGGTTGGTTATTTTTATAGCAAACGAGGACCTCAAAATTTCGTTAGGTTAAAATTGGTTCCAAATATATTCACCACAAAAATAATGGAATGCTGATGGAACTTTCCAGAACTAACCAACTCAGCCCGCTGGATGGGCCCTACGAGGAGGGGGTGTTTGAGCTTGTTCTTGAAGGGCTGCGTGATGTGACAGGTGGGAGCAGGTAGGAATTCCAAACCCAGGGACTCTCTGAGTGTGGGGGGCAGTTCAGAGGGCTGGGATCCACCTTCGGGACACCTGCTCCAGAGCCACCCTCACACGCCTGAGGAGACTCTGCTATCCCACAGGCCATCGGAGGACAGAATGGCTTTGTGGGCACTGCAGAATAAACAGACAGCATGCAGCCTGAACAACTCGGAGGCTCTCAGACTCAGGAGGTGTAAGACTCTCCAAGGAGGCTGGATAAAAACACAAGTTCAAAGGTCCCATCCCTTAAAAAGAAAGAAAGAATGTCATTTGCAGCAACAAATGGATGGACCTGGAGATTCTCACACTAAGTGAAGTAAGTCAGACAGAGAATGACAAACACCATATGATATCGCTTCCGTGTGGAATCTAAAATCTGACACAAAGGAACTTATCTAGGAAACAGAAACAGACTCACAGACGTAGAGAACAGACTTGGTTGCCAGGAGGATGGGGAGGGCGTGGGATGGACGGGGAGTTTGGGTTTAGCAGATGCAAACTATGGCATATAGAATATGGATAAACAGCACGTCCTGCCGCACGGCACAGGGAGCTCGAGTCAGCACCCTGTCATACACCATAATGGAGAAGAATATGAAAAAGAATGCATGTGTATATGTGTATATATAACTGAATCACTTTGCTATAGAGTAGAAATTAATACAACATTGCAAATCAGCTTTACTTCAATAAAGCAAAAAAAAATTGCTTTTTTTTTAGGGCCGCACCCGCAGCATATGGAGGTTCCCAGGCTAGGGGTCCAACTGGAGCTACAGCTGACAGTCTACGCCACAGGCACAGCAACACCAAATCCAAGCTGCATCTGCGACCTACACCACAGCTCACAGCAATGCCAGATCCTTAACCCACTGTGCGAGGCCAGGGGTCGAACCCACGACCTCACGTTTCCTAGTCGGATTCGTTTCCGCTGCACCAAGACAGGAACTCCAATAATAAAATAAAAATTTTAAGAACGGTTTCCAGGATGAGCCCAGGATGCTGCACTTTAATATGTCCCAGGTCAGCCATATAACTCCAGGCTGGCCCGTTTGAAAACACCAGTGGGCGTGACTTGATCAGAGCAGTGTGGAGCGAAGCTCCCTGTGACTGCCCCAGACCCAGGCTGGACCGCGGCTCTCAGCTCCCACCTGGTGTCCAGCCCTGTCCGCTGGAGGAAGCTGAGCGCCAGCATCTGAAGCCAAGGAGCAACGCAGCGCTTGCAGTGTGACGGATAGCTGTCCGTGTCATCTGCATCTTTACCGAGCAACACAGAGGTCAGTCACAGGGGGCTCGAATCCAGTTACAACCGTGTCCTTATTCAAAGGGGAAACTGGACACAGACAGGCAGTCCAGGCGATCACCACGTGAAGACGGAGGCACAGACTGGGAGGGAGCCCCCCCCAAGCCAAGGAACGTCCGGCATTGCCAGCAACCCGCCAGAAGCTGGGGGAACAGCCTGCAACTGACTCTCTCCCAAGCCCTCCTGGGAACCAGCTCTGCCCACACCTTGACCTCGAACTTGCAGCCTCCAGCACTGGTAGAAAATAAGTATCAACAGACACTTCTCTGTCTACGGCCCTACCACCCAGTCTCATCTGGTCCTAAGCCTTCAGTTCGTGGTGCTCGGTTCCCGCCAGCCCAGGGAACTAGTAAGGAGCCCACATTCGTGGCAGAGGGCAGGGCTCAAGTTCAGTGGGAGTTTCGTGAAACTAAGAATGTCATTTTGTCCCATCCTGTCAGACCCGCCCATCACGAGTCCTGCCCTGGCGCTCAGGGTCTCCTCTCGCCACTGGCGGGCCAGTCCCACCTGGAGACTAACGATGGCAGTGATCCCAGGAGAGGGAAGCGGCGCTGAGGGTGTTTGCGGCACTGGGTGAGGTCACCCCCACGTTTCCGGTCGCT
This sequence comes from Catagonus wagneri, assembly GCA_004024745.2. NCBI lineage: Eukaryota > Metazoa > Chordata > Mammalia > Artiodactyla > Tayassuidae > Catagonus > Catagonus wagneri. Next base: position 8,584,692 of record PVHT020000170.1, on the reverse strand, counting down.
CCAAGAAGGTATTTTGTTGTTTTTATCGGACCGTCCCTCCAGGGCCCGGAGTCAGGGCTGGGGTCGAGTGGAGCGGAACTTCCGTCAGATGCCCAAGCTGACCACTCTTTTGGGTAAATTATATTTTTCATTTCTATGCGGGAAAAAAGGGGTGACGATGGATGACTGTTCTGTTCAATTTTTCTGCTAAATAGGATAAACCTCCATTCTATTTCAGCTCCTCTCCCACTTAAAAAAAAAAGGGTTCTAGGAGTTCCTGTTGTGACTCAGGGGGTTAAGAACCCTGACTAGTATCCACGAGGATGTGGGTTCAATCCCTGGCCTTGCTCAGTGGGTTAAGGATCCCATGCTGCCTTAAGCTGCAGTGTAGGTCGCAGATGCAGCTTGGATCCCGCGTTGCTGTGGCTGTGGTGCAGGCCAGCGGCTGCAGCCCTGATTCTACCCCTGGCCTGGGAACCTCCATATGCTGCAGGTGCAGCCCGAAAAAGAAAAAGAAAAATGTTCTAGACCATGCATTCTGGTTCCCTGTGGCTGCTCAACAGCTCCCCGTCCCTGATCCCGCCGCCCCCACAACGCCCCTGTGGCCATGTGGGTTGTCGCCGAGCCATATAGAGTGTTTAGAGGGTTCCCAGGGCTTTCCTTTTGTTGAAAAGAGACTTTTGAATATCCCATCTCCATCCTCTCTGCTTTTCATATCCCCTTAACCGTTCAACAAGAACTGAGTACAAAAATCCCACTCATCCTTCAGGCTGCTGGGGGCTGCTGGAAGCTGCAGGAAGTTTCACTGGTGAAGTGTCCCCAGCAGCATGGCCTCGGGGGCGCCCCTGGCCCTTCCTTGGAGGCTGCCCAGCTAAGACAGGACACTCGCATTGGAAGAGCTTTCAGTGCAGCCGCTGACCGTCAGGAGGGCGCGAGCACCCCACCCTCTTCCCAGACTCTCTCACGGCCTCCCTGAGCTTCCTCGAGGCAGGCAGGGTCCAGGGGCGTGGGGTTCAAGGAGGAAGACGACACATAAACCTTTGAGGGGCTCACACGCCCACAGGATGAGCAGACACGACACAGCAAGAGGCGTGTGAGTCTGACAGGCGCTGCCCTGACCAAGGTTCCTCTCATGACCAAGGTTCCTCTCAACCCCCTTCTCCGTGAGGCCGTGACCTTGGACCTCGCGTCATCTCAGCGTCAGCCGATGTCAGCAAGAACGTGGGTTTAACCAGAAACCCCCACCCTCAATATCTGGCCTCACCCCCAGGCCTGGTACCGCGTCCCCCCCGGCCTGCCTTCAGCGGGAATCCTGCCAAGTTCAGTTGATCCACGCTCCCCTCCCCCACCCGTGCTCCCCCGCAGTAAATTCCCGCCCCCACGGCTCCCCCAGCCTGCCCTCGGCTATGAATTCCCACTTTTCCAGGCTCGTATTCCGAGCTGGGCCTGGCTGTGACGAGGCCGCATTGCCCTTATCGCAATGGTTCTGGAATAAAACCTGGTCTTGCCGTTTCATCTGCCGTCCAGCTCTGGCTTTTCTTTGACAGCACAGAGGACCAAGGCAGGTGGTGAGGAGGCCCCCGGCAGAGGCAGGGACCCAGAAGGGCCTGGGGCGGGGGTGGAACGCGTGGAGGTGAGGCCGGAGGCGGCCCAGGGTGGCTCGGCACAGCCTTGAGGCGCTCAGGGGGGGCGTACTAGGCCTTCTCTCGGGTCTGGGGTCCATGGGGCCTCTCTCCCCTTCCCTATTATAATTGAGACATCTCTCGCTTACCTTGTCATTGTTGCTGTTTGTCTTTTTAGGGCCGCACCCGCGGCATATGGAGGTTCCCAAGCTAGGGGTCGAACCAGAGCTGTAGCTGCCGGCCTACACCACAGCCACAGCAACATGGGATCCAAGCTGTGTCTGCAACCTACACCACATCTCACGGCAACGCAGGATCCTTAACCCACTGAGCGAGGCCAGGGATCGAACCCACATCCTTGTGGATGCTCGGTGGGTTCTTAACCCGCGCTGAGCCACAACAGAACCCTCTCGCTTACTTTGAATATGGCCACTCCAGCCCAAGCAAGTGACGGAGCAAACAGAGCCAGAGAGCCGTACCAATGACCACGGGTCTCGGAATCAGTGAGTTTGGGGCTTTGGGAAGGTATTTTAGGGATCATTCTGGAAATATGGCCTGCCCAGATTCCAGCTGATATGAAGCGCCCCAAACTAGAGGCAACGGAAACAGCGGGCTGCACCTGGGCTGCTCTGTGCCCACAGCCGCAGCCACAGCAACGCGGGATCCGAGCCGCGTCTGCGACCTACACCACAGCTCACGGCAACGCCGGATCCTTAACCCACTGAGCGAGGCTGGGGATGGAACCCGCAACCTCATGGTTCCTAGTCGGATTCATTTCCACTGCGCCACGACGGGAACTCCCATCCTAACTCTTTATGGCCTGAGGTTTCGGTTTGTGACAAATAAGCTCAGCTGCCCTGTAAGACGGCCAGGCACCCATCCACCAAGCTCCTTACAACCAGCCCACATCCTGCGTTTTCTATTCCGTTTGACTTCCTCGGGCCTCCACCCTCAAGCCACACTTGTTCCCTGCCAGGGCCTTGAGCGCGCTCCTTCCTTCCAGGGCAAACAGCCTTCCTTCTGCGATTTTTCGCTGCCTCCCCTGCGCTCCCCGCCCCCTCTCCCACTCAACCTCACCCCTTACAGCCCATTCCTTTATTATTCATGCCACCCACTGCACGGTATTTCAACAACTTCATTAATACGATTTCACCATTTCTTTGTGCCAACCTTGGGCGACCACCCCCCTTTCCCACCAGCAGGTCATTCCAGAAGCACAGAGCAGGGACCATTGCCTGCATTTTCCGCCACTGTAGCGTCTGCCGACTCACCGTACTTGACACAAAGAAGCCCAAAGGAAAGATCTGAATGAGAAGAAGCCACCCAAGGTCTCCAGAAACCAAATTATGCTTCTTTGCCACTTGAAAAGTTTCTTACGTGAAGACATACGCTTGGTGGACACAGCCGCTGAGGACAAAAATCACCTGTAAAACTGTTCAGCGTGTTCAGTATTTTTGCTTTATGCACATTGCCTACGACAATGTGCATTTATATTTCTCAGAAGAAACCGAACCTAGCTTATTTCAAGGGACGAGGAAAACAGCAGTATCTAGAGTTTTACCGCTGCTGTTCGCACCAAGGAGGCTGGTGGGATGTGAGAGGCAAAGTGTGGAGTGTTTTTAGGAGCGTCCGGAAAGCTAAGTCAGGCTGCCGTAGCGGGAATGGGAATAAAAAACTGTGCAGAGAAGAAAGGCAGGGACTGAACGGCACACACAGGGCACCGTTTCCGGCACTTGCCTCTTGGAAGAAGGCAGAGCATAGAAGAGAATCTTCATTCTGAAAACAGTGCACACGCAACACGTATAACAACTGTTGTGTTGCACAGCAGAAACTATCACGACATTGAAAATCAACTACACCTCAAAAAACTTTAAAACCTAAAAAAAAAAGAGGAGTTCCCGTTGTGGCTCAATGGGTTAGGAGCCCAGCTAGTATCCACGAGGATTCGGGTTCGATCCCCGGCCTCGCTCAGTGGGTAAGGCCGTTGCCGTGAGCTGTGGTGTAGGTCACAGACGCAGCTCGGATGTGGCGCTGCTGTGGCTGCGGTGTAGGCTGGCGGCTGAAACTCTGATCCAACCCCTAGCCTGGGCACTTCTATACGTCGCAGGTGAGGCCCCAAAAATAATAACAGTGCACCCAGAGTAATAAACCATGGCTGTCCAGACACAAAATGCAAAATCACATGTGATTTTTCAACCTAGCAGAAGCGACTCTTTCAGAATCGGCTGAACCTCTGCAGCCAGGCCCCGACTCACACGGCCGGCTCTGCCCGTCACACACAGGGCGCCCTCCACCTGCCACTTCTCTAAGTGCGGTGACACCACCTCTCCACTGAGTTCGTCACTCACAGCGACCTCTCAGGCCGGACAACCACAGGAATCTCCAAGCATCAAGCAAAAGGCTGGATGCAAACATCAGCCGGCCCACCCTTGAGGCCACCGATGGGCACTGCAATTATTACCGTTTGTCTCCTGCTGGAATGTTCTTTGGACAGCAGGCTGCTTCAGGCTCTGGATTTCACTGCAGGAGGGACGGTAGAACATTCTGATGTCAGGGCGGATGCTGTTGTAACAAGTGGGTGATTTTTACTTGCAGGTGAAGAACACCTTTTGCCTGTCGTTTTTTTCCCGCCCAGTGAGCGCGTTGCTTCCTCCAGCCTGTCCTTCCTCGCTGACGGTCTTTGAGAAAGTGGGCAGATTCTAGCGATACAGGAAAGGAGCTTGGTTTTTCTAGTGGAAACAGAGAAAACCGTTGTTCCCGCTGTGGCTCAGCAGGCTAAGGACCCGACACAGTCTCTGTGAGGATGCGGGTTCGAGCCCTGGCCTCACTCAGTGGGCTAAGGATCTGGCATTGCCGCAAGCTGCAGCACAGTTCACAGGGCTGTGGTGAAGGCCGGCAGCTGCAGCTCCGATTCGCCCCCTAGCCTGGGAACCTCCATAGGCCACAGGTGCGGCCCTAAAAAAAAAAAAGAAAGAAAGAAAGAAAAAGAAATAGAGAAAACCTCATGACTTCTGTGGCTGGGTTCGGGATCACTCGGCCTGGCCTGAAGTAGAACCCTGTGCCAGATTTTTGAGGCCAAGACACTTAGACAAGAAACTCACTGGTGGGAGAGAGTTAAGGCCCCCTTTTTTAGGATTCAAACACTGACCTACACGGTTGCCTAGAGACTTCACTCAAACTTCCAAGACTGTTCAACCCAGATTTTCATTTCTAAGTACGAGCATGAAGAGTAACACAGCAGACATTTGAGGAGAACTAGTCACTAGAAAGAACGACTGGGCAAAAGCCTCTTGTCGTCTTCGTAAGAAAGCCAATTTCCACCTAACACCTTAGAAACAAATTTTACAACTGCCCCACATGTGTATAAATATCGAGCCAGTTACAAACCCTCTGACCCGGATCACAGAGCAGGCCTCCTCGAGACACCTCCGTGGCAGTATTCTGTTGGCCGTCCTGTATTTCCGTTCACTAATTTAAACCGACCTTTCCCCAAACTATTGACCTCGGGTCACCCTGCCACAGTGGGGACAGGGGTGTGCTGACTTACTCTTACATTTTAGGATTCCTTTATCACCCCAGGGCCAGGGTGTAAGACGGACACTCAAGGCCAAGCCTCATGGTCTTTGTGCAATGGATGGAGCCACCTGTCTGCGTCCCCCGCCCCTCCTTGATGAATTATAACAACAGCTCGCCTGTGCCCAGACCCAAATCACTCAGCCTTTCAAAGAGGACCGTTCAATAGCCACTTGCCGTTCAGAATCTGTGGTCATGAATTAATTAGCAAAGGAACTATGGGATATTATACCTGCCTTGCTGGATCCCCAGAAGCCCCGGGAACGCCAAGGCCTAGCACAGTGGGAAGGAAACAGGAGGAGATGCCGAATACCTGCTGAATGAATAATCTGGGTAGAGATTGCGATCATAAAACAGAGGACACTCTCCCCCTGCATCAGTAAGCCGCATTGCTCTGCGCATTCCTTCCTCTCAAAGTGGACCCGCAGGCACACCTCCCCCCGTTCTCCTGTTTAATCCTCTTTAGCAGAAAATGTCCACATTCTGGGACCCAGGCTTCCAGCCTGGGGAGACTATGAACTTCCTCCTCATCAGTTCCAGTGACAAAACAAGTTAATGACAAGTTGAGCAAATGGTACTGATTTTTCTCTTATGATGACAGCCACGGCCTACGTGAATTTCCACTTGAACTGTGACTGCAAAACTAAAATTCACTCCAAAAGATGTTTAAAAGGCTTTATCTCAGTACCCTGACATCTTCTGGCCAGCCTCTTACTTTGTTTCCCTTTCAAGTCAGGCTTCTGGAATAAATAGCCTGTACACATCACTTCGTACGGTTTATCCATCAATTCCTTAATCTTCGGCCACTGCAACCCGCTTCTACTCCCACTGCTAATCCGAAAGCAGTCTACCAACAGCCTGCTTTGGGTCAGGAAGAATGAACAGAAAAACAGTGATGGCCTCTTCCTCTTTCCTGCTCTGCCAAGAATGCAGCCTTTACCAGACTGTTTCTTGCACGTAATCAGGGTAATGGACGAGGGAAGGACTGAGCAATGCAGAGCTACTAGGAGACCAGAATAGCATCAACATAGGAGATAAGAGGCGTTGGGGTGAAAGAAAGGGCTTCCGAGGGCTGGGCTGGAGAGGCGTTTGACGAGCTCAGAGGAAGGGGATGTGGTAACTTGGAAGGTGGCAGATTACAGGGTTGGAGTAGAAAGGATTTAAAAATTGGGGGGGGGCACTATCAATGGAACCGTCTTGGATGTTCTCTGAAAGGCTTCAGTAAAGATTTTAATTGCCTTGTGGAAATTAAACTGATGATATTTTCACATAGATCGGATGAGACTGGGAAAGATTTAAGATCAAGACTGAGCCACAGGGCACATCAGCTCTATGCGGGCTTCAGCTTCCATGACCTACTTGTGACGCTGGTGTTTCTTCTCATAACTGTCCTGGGCTTCTATGCTGTGCTCATCTGGTTCTCCTCTGATCTCTCTGATTTTTCACTCTGACTCTCCTTTGCTGGCTCTTCTTCCTTATCCAGCCCATAAAGTTCAGGGGTGCCCCTCACCCTCTCTTCTTACAGACACAGTCTCCCTTATCCGCTCCCGTGATGACACACGAAATCACCCCACTCCATTCTGTCCTTCCACACGTCACGTGTTTTGCCTGACTCCAAATCCAGACGCCAGATGGTCATCCCACAGGCGTCTCCCATGCCTCTTCCTTTCAGGCTGAAGGGTCTTAGGATCTCCTCGGTGACGTAAGCACCCGATCTGTTCCCATTCTCATTGTTTCATCTTGTGAACTCTAGACCTGACCACCTCCACTCCTGCCCCCATGCTGTCAACCAGAACTTTTCCAAACCACAGTCCAATAGTATCGTTCCAACACTTAAAACTTTCCAGTGGCAATGGAATATTACTCAGTCATAAAAAGAATGAAATAATGTCATTTAAAGCAATATGACTGGACGTAAAGTTACCATGCTAAGTGAAGGAAGTCAGAAAAAGATAAGTATCATGTGACATCACTTACACGGAATCTAAAAAATGATACAAATGAACAGAACTATAAAACAGAAGTTGACTCACAGATACAGAAAACAAACTTAGAGCTGCCAAAGCGGGGAGCGGGGAGGGAGGCATAAGTTAAGAGTGGGGGATTAGGAGTTCCCGTCATGGCTCAGTGGAAACGAATCCAACTAGGAACCATGAGATTGCAGGTTCATCCCTGGCCTCGCTCAGTGGGTTAAGAATCCGGCATTGCCGTGAGTTATGGTGTAGGTCGCAGACGCAGCTTGGGTCCCACATTGCTGTGGCTGCAGTGTAGGCCGGCAGCTGTAGCTCCAATTAGACCCCTAGCCTGGGAACCTCCATATGCTGCGGGTGTGGTCCTAAAAAGACAAAAAGACCAACAAAAAAATACCAGTAGGTGATTAGTAGATGCACACCACTATATATAAAATAGATAAACAACAAGGTCCTACTATGTAGCACAAGAAACTATATTCAGTATCTTTTAATAACCAAAACGGAAAATAGTCTGAAAAAGTATATTCATATATAATATACACCTAAATATATATGTATATATACATCAAAAATATATATATACACATATGTAACTGAATCACTTTGCTGTACACCTAAAACTAACCCAATGTTGTAAATCAACTACACTTCGATTTAAGAAAAGGCTCTCCACGGCATCACACCACCTCCACAGTGCGGCCTATGCTCCCATCACAAGATGGCTCAAAGTCCCACGCGTGCGCCATTTTGTTCCCGACCGCCACGTTGCTCTTTGGCTGGGCCGCCCATGGTCTACCAAGCAATCTCCTCTTAATCCCCTCAGATCCAGCTCAAACTGTGCCCCTTCGGAGCAGCGTCCCTGACATCTCCCCCAACCAGTAGGCTCAGCCATCCCCTCCCTGGTACCACCACAATCCCTTTATACACCTTGATCCCGGCCCCACCAGATTATAGTTATTTGTCCATATGTCTCTCTGCTATTTTACTCTAAGTGGCTTGGGACAGGCAATATGTCATTCATATTTGTTTAACTCTCAGTGCCTCATAACATACATTTCATATAAGAGATGCTCAGTGAACATTTACTGGCTGTGTAAATAAATATTTACCGCTACAGGTTGAACTGTGTTCCCTTCAAATTCATATGCTGAAGTCCTAACTCTCAAGGGACCTCAGAATGTCACCTTATTAGGAAGTAGGGACACCATAGGGGTAGTTAGTTTAAGATGGGGTCAGACTGGAGCAGGGTGGCCCCTAATCCAATATGACTGGTGTCCTTATGAAAAGCGGATATTTGGACAACAGACGCCATGTGAAACTGAAGTCAGAGACGTGGGTGATGCTTCTATGAGCCGAGGAACATCAAAAACTGTCATCAGGAGTTCCCATCGTGGCTCAGTGGAAACAAAGCTGACCAGCATCCATGAGGACACAGGTTCGATCCCTGCCTTCACTCAGTGGGTTAAGGATCCGGTGTTGCTATGAGCTGTGGTGTAGTTTGCAGGCACTGCTAGGATCCCACGTTGCTGTGGCTGTGGCGTAGGCCAGTGGCTACAGCTCCGATTTGACTCCTAGCCTGGGAACCTCCATAGGCCATGGGTGCGGCCCTAAAAAGACAAAAAAAATGCTTAAAAAATAAAACTAAAACTGTCATCAGGAGTTCCTGCTGTGGCGCAGCAGGATCAGCAGCATCTCTGGATTGCTGGGACTCACGTTCAATCCCCGGCCCAGCACACTGGGTTAAAGATCGGGCTTTCCTGCAGCCGTGGTGTAGGTCGCCACTGCAGCTTGGATCTGACCCCTGGCCCACGAGCTCCATATGCCCCTCAGCAGCCAAACAAACAAACAGACAAAACTGTCATCAAACCATCAGAAGCTAAGGAGAAGCCTGGAGCAGATTTCCCTCACGGACCTCAGACCAGCCCAGTCCAAATCCTTGATCCTGAGCTTCCAGCTTTCAAATCCGTGAGACATTTCTGTCGTTTAAGCCACTCGCTCCGTGGTACCTTGTCAGGTCAGCCCCAGAACACTCACGCATTTACTAAATGCATACACGACCAGGACCGCTCCGGGCAGTTACTACCTGAATATCTGCAAGGTGCCTCGTGCGAGCTTCGCTAGGCAGCAGACACCAGGGTGGTATGAGCCGGGACTCCGCCCACCAGACACGCTGCATTTAGATCTGTCAGGTCAGGCTTCCTCCTCTCTCCACGAATACTGGGAGAGGAAAAAAATGTCTTTTCCATAATTGTTCCCCACTAGATTTTTATTTCCATGTACAGAAAACTCTAGAGGCAGGAACTGCTACCCAAGAGTGGACAGGTGGTTACAACAGGTGAGAGTCGAGAAAACAGCTGTGTCCCATCTTCCTCTGCTTCTCCCGCCTCACCTTAAGTCGCAGGCACTGCCCCCTCTGTCCTCCGGCCGCCTCTCAGTAAGCAGAGCTTTTCAGCGAATCTACGGAGACCGCCTTTCCTGAAATGGAAAAAGAAAACGCCAACAGGCAAATATCATCCCTTAGTCAAATGCTGGTCACCTCTTTGAGCCTTTCCTTGGCCCTCATGTGAAAACCCAGCAGTGATGCTACGAACTGGTGGAGGAAGCCAGACATATGTGAGAGCGTCGTCTCATGGACCAAAGTCACAGATTCTCAAGTAGTCCTCAGTGAGTCACTGCCGGGGCGTCAGGGGCGGTGGGGGGGGGGGAGGGCGCGGAGGGAATTAAGGACCAAGACCAGGCGTTCAGGAAATTCCGCTCGGACACTCTTACGAATTCTGCCTCCGTCTCACTCACAGTCCCCTCACTCCAAATCTGGCTGAAAGCTCACGGCTTTCATCAAAGACGACTTTGGCAGGGAAAGCACAGGTTTTAATGTGAAATGATTCACAGTGAAGATATGACACTTTTGAAAAGCTTATTAAAACTGTTAAACACGGATGGATTTGTGAGCGAGTCTTACTGTTCCACTTAACACCTCTACTTTTTTGGGGTTTTTTTCCCCACTGTTATCTGGCTGTTACAGAACAGGCTGGGACCGTTTTCCTATTAAAAACCAAAACTGGAAATGTGCCTTAAGGATTTTGTGGAGAATATAGGTTTTGTTTTAATAATAACAGAAACGAAGTATATCAGTTGGAGAAATAAGAACTCAAATTTAGACAGAAAAAAAAATGAGTTATAAGCACAGTTTTAAAATCCTGGTCTTTTTCATTTTAAACCAGCATGTTCATTATTATAACTACATGTACTTGTGAATAACAGTGTAATGCTAGACAGACTTAAGAGGAGAACAGCTGGCCATCACCGCCATAATAAAGCTTGATTGCTAGTTTTATTACTAGGAATGGACATTAGGTTTGACAAGACCATCAAAAAGCCAATCACTTAGAAATTAAGAAAATTAGAAGGAGTGCGATGGACGGGGAGTCTGGGGTTAATAGATGCAAACTATTCATTTAGAATGGATAAGCAGTGAGGTCCTGTTGTACAGCACAGGGAACTCTATCCAGTCTCTTGGGAGAGAACACGATGGAAGATAATGTGAGAAAGGGAATACGTATGACTGGGTCACTCTGCTGTACAGCAGAAATTGGCACAATATTGTAAATCAACTCCACTTTTAAAAAAGAAAAAGAAAACGAACTATGAGGGGTAAAGGAGAAATTAAAGGTGCAACAACAGATTACTTATAAAACAAAACAAAAGAGAACACTAGGTAAGATTCTTGAAAATGTGTTCAAAGTTGCTTTCAGGGGCAAATGCATAGCCTGAAGTATTTCCACTATTAAAGGACAGAAAGGAAAAAAAAAAAGGATTAAGCTCTCAAAGAATTTAGAAACCAGACAAAAATTAGAGACAAGAGCAGGAATAATAAAACGCAAAGCAAGACTGAATTAATTCAAACATTAGAACAAGATATGATTGATAAATATGCACATATCTCTCTCTGAAATAGCCAATAAATTTAGAAACAGGGGAAGGAAAAAGTAAAATGAGAAATGGAAAATGGGAAATGATACAGATAGAAGACGATCAAAATGCTTAGAGTTCTATGTTTGGAACCCAAGAGAACTGGGTCAAATCTTAAATCAGCCACTCGCTAGTCATGAGACTCCAGGAATATTTATCTTCTTAAGATGGTTTTCTCTATAAATGCAAAACGGAAAACTTGTAAAAAGAAAAAACACTAACTACCTCTTCAAAGTTTCTGTGAAAGCCGAATGAGAACTTCATCGTGCCCAGGAACCAGGAAGCACTCAGCCATTATTCTAAATCTTCCCTAAAACTTGTGCGATGTTAGTTTGATTCACAAAGCCCTACCATCCCCTTCGTACGTCTGCTCAGGACATAATCACTTAATGTGGTTCAACCAGGTCCACCACGCAAGGTGACATTTGTGATTTCACCTTCAAAATAATGCAATTCCTAGAAACTGGTGAAAGGTCAAATGCTTCCCGATTTGAAGTGGAGATGACACAGCCGCGTATGAGCTGATGAGGGGGCAGCTGACATGCAGTGACCTGACAAGGGTCAAAATTTCCTCCCCCAAAGAAGTCCATACAGCATGGTTTCGTGCTACAAGACGCCTCCTATTAGAGAGTGGACCTGGTGAGGCCCTGCCTGCAGAAAGGCAGACAGTGAAATGGCAAGAGTGAGACAACGTGTAAGAAGAGAACAAAGAAGAGCAAAGAAGAGAATTCAGAAAACAAGAGTCAGGGCGGGGGGAATGGAGGTGAAAAGGGACCGACTGGACAGATAAGAGAAAAACCTATTACAGCCATCCCTGGGTATCCACGGGCCCCTGCACATGAAAGGATCCAAGGATGCTTAACTCTCTTATAGGAAATGGCACGGTATTTGCGTACAAGCTGGGCACATCCTCCCACAGAATTTAAATCATCTCTAGATTACATATCCTACCAGCACAACGTAAATGATATGCGCATCGTTGTAAAGACAATGTAAAGGCTAGGTAAACTTCAAGTTTCACTTTTTGCAACATTCTGTAATTTTCCCCCCAAATATTTTCTATCCATGGTTGGTTGAATCCGAGGATGCAGAAGCCACAGAGACAGAGGGCCAAATGTAACATTCCAATGGTGGCTAAAAACTAACATTTCCTGCGTGCCTGTTACTGTGCCGAGCATGTTTCAGGTGATGACTCATTCGGTGCTCGGCACACATCTCCAAGCAGGAGCTGGTGTTCTCCTTCCCGGAGGGGAATCCCACCAAGAGACGTCACCGGCCTGGGTCCTAGAGTGAGTCAATGGGCAAAGCTACCATCTACGGCAAAGCAGAGGTCCGCAGTCCTAAGCCCCGCTGCTCACTCCCTGTCTCAGTGTCACTGGGAAGGGTCCCAGGGACCAAAGGGGCCTAAAGAAGGAAGAGGTTGTCATCAGGTCAATCCTGCCAAAACCTGTGGCGCCAGAGGCTCTTGAACTCCCAAAATGCAGCTTCAGTGGAGGAATCGTGGCTAAAATCAGACAGCAGATGACAATCTTTAGGAAGAAAAAGAAGGCAACAGGGGACAGCTGGCTTAAATAAAGCTCTGCATCCAAGGAAACAACAGCTAAAGAGGCAAGAGTCCAAACCAAGGGTGTGCCAAGGAATGGGAAGGAGTGGAGATTTGGGGTCAAGCCTGAGAAACAGGACAAACTAGGACAGTACTAAATGATAACTGGTGGGAAACTACAATAGAAAGAAATAAATGCCAGTCAACATCTTTCCCAGTGGTAAAGTTCACGACAGTACCTGTGAACACGGAGGGGCTCATCAACAAAAAACAAACACCCCGATTTTAAAACGGGCACACGACTTGAATAGACATCTCTCCACAGAAGATATTCAGATGGCCAGTAAACTCGTGAAAAGATGCTCAGCGTCACTAACCATTAGGAAAATACATATCAAAACCACATTGAGATGCTGCTTTGTACCTACTAGGATGGCTATTACAAGACACACGTATATTTTTTTTAAATTAGCAAGTGTTGGCAAGTGTGCAAAGAAATGAGAACCCACCCTGTGCACTGCTAGAGGGACAGTAAAATGATGCGGCACCGTGAAAGACAGTAATACAATTTCCAAGAAAATAAAGCCTAGAAATACCATTTGATCCAGTAATTCTCCTGAGTATAAGCCCAAAAGAAATGAAAGCAAAGACTTGAACAAATATTTGTACACCTACATTTATATCAGCATTTTGCGCAACAGCCAAAAGTTGGAAGCAATCTCAGTGTCCATTGATGGATGGATGGGTGGGTAAACAAATGTGGCATATACATACAATGGAATAGTACTTGGCCTTGAAAAGAAATTCTCACATGTACACGCACAACATGGATAAATCTTGAAGACATTATGATAAGTGAAAACAGCCAGCCCTAAAAGGACAAATACATATGATTCTGCTTATATAATGTCCCTCGAATGGCCAGACCCATAAAGACAGAAGGGCCAGGGACTATGGGAAGAAGTGACTGATAATGAACAGGATTTCCTTTCGGGATAATGAAAATGTTCTGCATCTAGATAGTAGGGCTGGGGGCAAAACATGGTGGATGTACAAGAAGTCATGGAATTGTGGCTAAAATGGTCTATTTACATGTATTTTGCATAAATTAATTCTGAAAATCTAAGAATCACTGAATTATAAATTCTATGCATAACATATATGCCATTGATATTACAACCCCATAAAACAATTAAAAAAGAAAAAGAAAGACTCAACAGTTGAAGGGAAGCCAAAATCAGAACAAGTGGGAACATGGAGTCCTTTCTGCCGACCTAGGGCAAATTTTCCCACACTGGGCCCCGCCAGACGTCAAGCAGACCATGTGTCTCTGGGGCAGCGGGGTAGGGGTGGGAGAGAGCTGAAACTGCAAGTCAGGGAACCACCGGATTGAACAAAATCAAACAGGCTTCTTTACTGCACGACATTTTGGAGATTTGACAAAGTGCACCTGCAGAGTGAATCTCAAGATTCACAGGCAGGGTTGACCAAACTTCTCTCATCTCTGAATAGTGTGTGAGAAACAGATCCCACAGAACAACGAAGAACTCAAACAGATACGGAAAAGACGGAGTGGGGTGGCAGCAGGAGTGGGGTGGGTCTGCAGGAGAGAAAGTGCCTTCAGGCCCCATGAAGCTGAGTAACCAACCATTTGCAAAATGCCGTTCTCACTTCAGAAGTCTTCTTCTCTAACCATTCAAGTCTCCCACATAGTGTTTGGGGTTATAGGTTGTCCTTAGCCTGGAAAAGCTTCTCCGTTTTACCTGATGGAATAACAAGAAAAAGATGATGTGGCCACAGGTGATAAAGACAATCCAAGAAGGAGCTTCCATTAGACAAGGATGAAGAGCATGTTAGCGTCAGCAAAACAGGAAACTGAAAAAGCGCGTGGGGATACTGCAGGTAAGTGCTACACTCCAAGTCTAAAATGGGAAGGGTATAGAGTTCCCATCATGGCTCAGCAGAAATGAATCTGACTAGGAACCATGAGGTTGCGGGTTTGATCCCTGGCCTCACTCAGTGGCTTAAGGATCGGGCGTTGCCATAAGCTGTGGGGTAGGTTGCAGATGCAGCTTGGATCTCACGTTGCTGTGGCTGTGGTGTAGGCCGGCAGCTAGAGCTCCGACTGGACCCCTAGCCTGGGAACTCCACATGCAGTGGGTGCGGCCCTAAAAGGACCAAAAATCAAAAAAATAAAAATAAAATAAAATGGGAAGGGTAGATCTGTCCAAGAGTAATTCAGAGAAAACTGCATATTTCCTATGTAGTTTAGGAGTCAGCTCGTACACTCTCAGAACAGGAGCAAAAACAAGATTTACAAGAGAATGAGGGCAGAGCGAAAAAAACTTCAGGCTTGGGGTAATAGGTCTTACTTGCACCTTTTTTGAGGGGTGAACAGATTAGTTAACATCAAGCCAAGAGGGAATGGGGGCATTTTGTCCTTGAGAAAACCAAATAACTGTATCCAAAAAAAAATCCAGTTTAGTTCCTTATGGGTTCTCCAGAAAACCAATAACCCTCCGAGAGTTAGTCGGCCGTGGCGCCATCCTACAGGCAATAGCTATGGAATGTTGGCCACCTTTCTTCCATCTCCACCTTCACCTTGGTAAGGCCATCTCTCACCATTCAGCTGCCTCAGAACTCTCAATTCCTTAATTCATGTCCTATTATAATGGGTACCTGTTTCTTTCCAAAGATTCCAATCACCTGGCATGGTGCCAGGCTTCATACAAAACAGGGTCACTGCATACCCACTCTGACTCGCTGCTGATGGGTTGAAGAATATTAGCAATTATTATTGCTTAAATGTCTACTGAACATTTCTTTCTGTACTTTTTCCACATTGAAAAGAAATAATAAGTTCAAACTGGCCAAAAACAACACCCCAAGGAATGGGCCCAACTCTTGGCATCTTCCTTGAATGTGGTGGTCTGGGAAAAACACTGAAAAGACCAGAACTTTACAGGTGTCTTTAACGAGCAGATGACAGTGGGAAAAGGTGAGGAACCGAAATTCATAAAAGTCTTACTTGTCCAACTTCCCAAGGTGGGAAGAAGTGAACAGAAGTGGTAAGCAGGAAGCGCGAGGAAAATGACCCTCGAGAGTAAAACGAGGTTAACCTCCAGTCTTGCCTTCCCACTTTCCATAGAGAAAGGCAGACCCCTACTGAAAGGAAAATCATTCTCTTGCCCCAGAGATAACTGTCTCCAACGACAACCAGAACTTATCAGAAGGACAAAGGTGATGTGGCAGATAGCTTGAAGGGTCAGCTTGCTCTACCAAGAGTTCTTGAAGAAAAGAACGGAGGGGATAGCAAAGAAGAAACACCAGAAGAAAGATCAGCTGAAACTTTTCCAGAACTGAAGACAGGAATTCTTGAGTCAAAACTGCACCCAGCATCATAAATAAAGATGATCCACATCTCAACACAGTGCAGGGGAGTGCAGAGCAAAAAGGATAAGGAGAAAAGCCAGCAGAGACAAAGGCAAGTTGCCCATGAAACCCTGATGATGAGACTGACAGAAACATCTCATGACCGATGATGTAAGTCAGTAGGTGATGGAATGTTATCTTCAAAATGCTGGAGGGAGGAGTTCAGTTGTGGCTCAGTGGTAACAAAGTATCCATGAGGATGCAGGTTTGATCCCTGGCCTCACTTAGTGGGTTAAGGATCCAGCATTGTCATGAGCTGAGGTGTAGGTGGCAGATGCGGCTCAGATCCTGCATTGCTGTGGCTGTGGTGTAGGCCAGCAGCCACAGCTCTGAATCTACCCCTGGCCTGGGAGCTTCCAAATGCCATAAGCGCAGCCCTTAAAAAAAAAGGAAAAGAAAGAAAAAGAAATTAAGCTATTCTCATTGTCAGAAAATAGCGTATCAAGCCAAATAGTCTACTTATACCATATTAACAATCCCACATCGGATCTAAACACTATAAAGTTTATTTTCACATAGGCAAAGTCCACGGCTGATCCGGGCTACTTTTGCAGGCAGCTGTCCTTCATATGCTGATTTACCATTTTATGGTATTTTCACTTTACAATATGTTCCTATCAATATGTGCTTATACAAGCAGAGCAGAGAGAGCTGGAATATCAAGCTGACTGTTCCTGACTTCAAAAGTTTAGAGTCCTCCCCCATGCTAGGAGGGCACAAGTAACCAAAATATACAATTTTCTATGTAAAACATCCAAGAGAATCTACACACAAACTATTATAACCAGAGTTCCCTTGTGGCTCAGCAGGTTAAGGACCTGGCATCGTCACTGTGGCAGTTCAGGTCGCTGCTACGGCATGAGTTCCATCCCTGGCCCAGGAACTTCCACATGCCACAGGTGCAGCCAAAAAGAAAAAAAAGGGGGGGGACATAAACTATTATAACCAATGAGAAAATGTAACAGATAAAAAAATTAAAGAGTTCCCTGGTGGCCTAGCAGTTAAGGATTTGGCTTTGTCACAGCTGTGGCTCAGGTTCAGTCCTTAGTCCAGGAATTTCTGCATGCTGAAGGTGCAGCCAAAGGAAGGAAAACGGGGAGGGAGGGAGAAAGGAAGGGGAGAGAGATAGAGATAGAGATAGAGAGAGAAAGAGAGAAATAAGAGAGGAAGAAAGAAAGAGAAGGAGAAAAAACATATCAAATTTATCAAGCTCTTATGTTATTACAGTTAAAAATGCATTAACTTCAGTCTAATCCAAAGAAACTGTCAGGCAAATCCAAATTGAGGAACTTTCTACAAAATAACCACCCAGGACTCTTCTAAAAATATCAAGTTCATGAAAGACAAAGAAAGACCAAGGAACTAGTACATATTGAAGGTGATTCAGAAGATAAAACAACCAAATACAAGACGCAATTCTGACTGAGATCCTGGACCATTGAAAATAAAATTAGCAAGAAAAATGACAAAATTCAAATAAGCTCTGAAGATTAAGAGTACTATGTAGGAGTTCCCTGGTGGCCTAGTGGTTAAGAACTCAGCACTGTCACTGTAGCGGCTCTGGCTACTGTTGTGGCTTGGGGTCATTCCCTAGCCTGTGAACTTTTGCATGCTGCTGGCATGGCACACACACACACACACACACAAACTGTGTCAATGTTAATTTCATGATCCCAATAACCAAACTATTAGTGTTAACATTTTACACAACCAAGTAAAGGAAAAATCTGGGTGAAAGATTTCTAGGAACTTTCTGTACAATTCTGCAACTTTTCTGTTAGTCTAAAATCATTTCAAATATTTTTTAAAGCAGCTCAAAAATTAACAAAAATCTCGTTCACAAGGGCATCGAAAACTGTAAGGAAGAGCAGGAAACTATACTCGATGTCTTGTAAAGACCTACAATAGAAAAAAATCTGAGCAAGTTCCCTTGTGGCATGGTGTCACAGCTTTACCACAGACTGCAACTGCAGTGAAGCTTTTATCCTTGGAGAACATCCACGTGCCACAGGTGCAGCTGAAAAAAAAAAAAAAAACTCAAAAAGAATATATGTGTGTGTGTGTATATACATGTGTGTGTGTGTGTATGTATATATATATATATATATATATATATATATATGAATCACCTTGCTGTACACTTGAAACTAATATGACATTGTAAATTAACTATACTTCACTTTTTAAAAAACTATAAAGGGAATTCCCACTGTGGCACAGCGGGTTAAGGATCTGGCATTTCTGTGGCAGCATGGGTTGGATCCTTGGCCCAAGCAGTGGATTAAAGGTATGGCATTGCCACAGCTGTGCCATAGGTCACAGCTGTGGCTCAGATTCAATCTCTGGCCTGGGAACTTCCATATACAGTGGGTACAGCTGAAAAAGGAAAAAAAAAAAATAAGGAAGGTATCAAAGACTAAATCTAACTTAAGATGTGCCAGACTGCCATATTATAAAATGTTGTGAAAGAACATTTAAAGAACAATGCAACAAATAACAATAAAATAAATAACAAATACAACAAAAAGACATGAACTATATACAGACATACCATGTTCATAGATAGAAAGATGCAATATTATAAATATGATGTCATTTCTCCCTGTAGCTAAAAGATCTGGAAAGAGGGCTCAAAAGAACAAGAGGAGGAAACTTACCCTTTCAAAGCAGGACACTATAAAGAAAGCAATTAAAGCACTGTAGTATTTGGGCAGAAACAAGCAAAACCATAACAAAACAGAACAGACACCCTAGAAGCAGACCTGCAAATTTCTGAATTAAACTTGACATAGGAAACTAAAATTCATAGGTAGAATAAAAGGCCCAAAATAGCTAAATGCATTATAAAGAAAAACAAGGTGGGAAAATGTGCTCATTATATCATGACTTAGTGTGAGACCATACTAATTAAGTCCATGAGGCCTTTACGAGGTATAGACAAACAGATCAAAGTTATAGACTGCATTGTTTCCCCCTTGAAAAAGCTCTAACCCCAATGTGACTGTATTTGGAGATGGGGCTTTTAGGAGATAATGAAGGATAAGTGAGGTCCTAATATTGGGTCCTAATCCAGTATTATGGCCTTTTAAGTAGAAGAAGGGATAGACCTTTCACTGTCCATGCCCTGTAAGGATGCAGCCCAGAGGCTGCCATCTGCAACCCAGGGAGAAGATTCTCGTGAGAGCCCAACCCTGCTGACACCCTGATCTCCCACTTCCAGCCTTCAGAACTATAAGAAAATAAATTTCTGTCGACTAAACCACACAAGCTATGGCATTTTTGCTACAGCAACCTGAGCAGATCAAGACAATCAAAAAAACAGAACAGACAGCCCAGGTATCCACATGTCTATGCACAGAAATAGTATCACAAGTCACCAGGGAAAGGATCACTCTTTGTGGTCCAGGACTGCTGAATTATTCTTCAGAAAAATTAAATTTGAATCCCTAGCTCACAACATACCAAAAGGAAACCCAAGAAGGATTAAAAACCTAAACATGAAAAGCAAGACTTGAAGACTTTTTTTTTTTTTTAATGGCCTCACTTAGGGCATATGGAAGCTCCTGGGCCAGGGATCAAACCCGAGTCCCAGCTGCAGCAACGCTAGATCCTTTAACCCACTGCGCCAGGCCAGAGTTCAAACTCTCACCTCCGCAGCGATCTGAGCCACTGCAGTCAAATTCTTAACTCACTGCGCCACAGCAGGAACGTCAAGATTTGAAGACTTTTAGAAGAAAATGTATGAGATTATCTTTAAAACCTTAAAGTAGGGAAATTTTTCTTAAGGCAGAAAAAAAGCACAAACCAGAAGTAAAAATTTGGCAACCTTGACTAAATTAAGAATGAAAAAATACTGGTCAAAAAATGTAAAAATATGGAGTTCCCTTCGTGGCTCAGTGGTTAACGAATCCGACTAAGAACCATGAGGTTGAGGGTTCGATCCCTGGCCTTGCTCAGTGGGTTAAGGATCTGGCGTTGCCGTGAGCTGTGGTGTAGGTTGCAGACGCGGCTCGGATCCCGCGTTGCTGTGGCTGTGGCGAAGGCCAGCAGCTACAGCTCCTGTTAGACCCCTAGCCTGGGAACCTCCATATGCCGTGGGTGCGGCTCTACATAAAGCCAAAAAAGACAAAAAAAAAATGTAAAAATATAAGCCATAGATTTACAGATAATAGTAGACATCTGCAATGTGTATTACTGCAATGAAGGATCTAGAATCTCTTTAAAAATTTCTCTAAATCGGTTTTTAAAAAGACACTCCAAAATGTAACATGAGCAAAAGACATAAGCAAAGAATTCACAAAGAACGATTTTATTATGTATATATATATATATATATAATTATACATACATATATATGAAAGGACGCTTTATAGAATCAGACAAATGCACATTAAAACAGAGATACTGTTTCATACGCATCAAATTAACAAAAATTTATAAGTCCAATAATTCTAAGGGTTGATGAAGCTGTGGAGAAACAGAAATTGTACATTGTAGGTGGAGATAAATTAGTGCAACCATCCTGGAAAGCATTCTTAAGTATCTAGGAAAGATGGAGATAACATATGCCCTCTTGCCCAATTACTCTTTTCTAGAAACGCACACCAAAGGAAAATCACACGTGTGTGCAAAAGGAGACAGGAATGTACAAGAATGCTGTTGTCACATGGTGACTTCCCAAGAACTTTCCAAGTAACTTAAAATTACAGGAAAAACAAAGAGCGACTAAATGCAACAGTCATAAAATCATAATTACCCCCCAATTCCAGCTACACCTCCTCCTCCTCCGTCTCCTCAGGCAACAGAAAAGCAGATAAAACGTGATACCCAGGACACAAGTTGAAGCTCAGAAAAGGAAACACAATCACGCAAGGACAGACGCAATCAAGGACAAGTCACTCCCACTATACCGGAAGGTACAGTTGCACCTGCCCCGTTAAACATATTTGACATAAGAAAGAAATGGCAGGGCGTTCCCATCGTGGCTCAGCGGAAACGAATCTGACTAGCATCCATGAGGACGCGGGTTGAATCCCTGGCCTTGCTCAGTGGGTTAAGGATCCAGCGTTGCCATGAGCTGTGGTGTAGGTCGCAGATGCATTTGGATCCACACCGTTGCCGTGGCTGTGGTGTAGGCGGGCAGGCACAGCTCCGATTCACCCCCTAGCCTGCGAACCTCCATGTGCCGTGGTGTGGCCCTGAAAAGACCAAAAAAAAAAAAGGGAAAAAA
This sequence comes from Catagonus wagneri, assembly GCA_004024745.2. Lineage (NCBI taxonomy): Eukaryota > Metazoa > Chordata > Mammalia > Artiodactyla > Tayassuidae > Catagonus > Catagonus wagneri. Next base: position 8,563,371 of record PVHT020000170.1, on the reverse strand, counting down.
AAGAAATGGCAGAGGAGTTCCCACTGTGGTGCGGTGGGTTAGGAATCTGACTGCAGCGGCTGAGTTGCTGTGGATGCATGGGTTTGATCCTTGGCCCAGCGCAGTGGGTTAAGGATCCCATGTTGCGTAGGTCGATCCCTGACCCAGGAACTTTCATATGCTGAGGGTACGCCCATAAAATTTTTTTGAAAAAAATGGCAGAGCAAATATACACAATTACGACCAAAAAAATAAAAATAAAAAAGACAGTGCAGAAGCCAGTCTGGAAGGAAATATCCTCCCAGAAGTGGATAAAAAGCATCCTGGTGACGCTCAGCAAACACAAAAGAACCATCCCTGGATCTTTATTTCTCCATCCCTCATCCTGGAGGCTGACTTGGAACACATCATTAGAAACTGGAGTGATTAGGACTTTTAACTACGATTTTTATCCTTATTTTTGTCTTTTTGTTTTTAGGGCCACACCCGCAGCATATGGAAGTTCCCAGGCTAGGGGTTGAATTGGAGCCACAGCTGCTGGCCTACACCACAGCCACAGCAACATGGGATCCGAGCCACTTCTGCGACCTATACAACAGCTCACGGCCACGCCGGATCCTTAACCCACTAAGCAAGGCCAGGGATCGAACCCAAGTCTTCATGGATACTAGTCAGGTTCGTTACCCCTGAGCCACAACAGGAACTCCTAAACTATGATTTTTAAAGCTGTCTGTGTAATACTTTGCACTTCAGGCTTTAAAAATGCTGACCACACTCTAAGCTACTCCCCAAGAGTTTTTACAATAAATGATCTGCTGCTGCAAGAAACTATGAACATAAAGTCAGCACAACAAGAAAGGACATAAGATGGAGTTCGCTGGTGGCTCAGCAGGTTAGGGATCCAGTGCTGTCACTCTGTGGCCCAGGTTTGATCCCTAGCCTGGGAACTTCAGCTCGCCATCAGCGTTGCAAAAAAAAAAGAAAGGAAAGGAAAGGAAATGACAAAGCAAAAGAATGAGATCAAAAAGGGAAACTGGAGAGTTCAGGAAACAACCTGAGACTGAAACACCTTTAAAAAACTAATAAATGAAGTAGGAAGAATTCAAAACACAATAGCCTGACTTGAAAACTTAAATTGTAATGCCCAGGAATGGCTTCAAGTAATTACAGAGTCAGAAGTGAAAAATAAAAGGGGTAGGGGCCAAAAGTGAAACGTCAAATTAAATACTGTGGCCCTGACATTTTTAGTCATTTTATCCCAGCAATTGCTCAGAACAGTTTGGGTACATTTAGGGGGCAATTTTCACACCTTTTTTTTTTTTTTTTTTTGCTTTTTAGGGCTGCCTAAAAATGCTTTAAATGCATATGAAGATTTCCTGGCTAGCAGTCAAATCAGAGCTACAAATGCCGACCTACGCCACAGCCACAGCCTCGCCAGATCCGAGCCTTGTCTGCAATCTACACCACAGCTCACGGCAACACTGGATCCTTAGCCCACTGACAGAGGCCAGAGATGGAACCCACAACCTCATGGTTCCTAGTCGGATTCATTTCCACTGTGCCATGATGGGAACTTCTCATATCTCATTCTTGATCTGAAATGATTTTATACACCACGGTTAAGTGCTTGGCAAATAGGCAAATAACAGTCACAGCTGTAACTCTGGGAGCACTTACACTGGCACTGCTGTAAAACTCTGTAGCTAGGGAACCCTTTACTCCTCCTACGCACCCCCAGTGAAATTAGTGTTAATATTCTCTCTGATTCCAGTTAGGAAACTGAGGCACAGAGAAATTAAGTCACTTGTCCAAGGTCACAGAACAAGTACCCGACAGAGCTGGGATGTGAACCCAGGCACGTGGGCCCCGGGTCCAAACTCCTTCTCTCTTCCTGAATGAGCGAATGGATGGGCATCTATTTCCTTCACCCAGCTTGTTCTCGAAAGACTTCTGGCTCTTTTCCTTCTACCAAGGCTACGGGAAAACATTCAAGATTAGGTTAAAATTTAATAATAAATATTCTGGTGATGAGTTTCTTTAAATAAGTCTCATCCACAGTCCCCACATCTCCTAATTCTGGTTTTCAACGATGGCCACGTTCATGGTCAAACACCTCTGTAAATCCCCTCACCCACTGCCTTCACCTTGCCTCTTCAGACACGGGTTCACTCCCTTTGGAAGCAAAGAAAAGTCTTGTCAAACCCAGCCACGAAGCTCAAAGGAACCCGGTCCACAGGTCAAAGGGCAAAGGAGAAAAGTCTGCAATTAGGAGGGCGGGGAGGAGTCCCTCGCCCATCCAAGGGGCTCTGGGGAGGGGCAGCAGAGGAGAAAGGTCAGCGGAGCAGCAGAAGAGCTTACCAACCTGGGGCAACCCAAGAGCGCAGCACCACTGCGTGGGGGCGGGCGTGGGCAGAAATACAGCTGGGAGCTCCAGACTGCTGACTGAAGGATGTGGCCATTCAAAGTCTGCCGGGTCCCAGTCAGCACTGCCTCCAGGGAAAGAGGCTGACCAGGGCCAGGCAGTGTTTCACAGCCACTGGAACCAGGATCCAGGATGAGGATCCAGTCCCGGCAGAACTAAGTAAAAATTTCGGTGACATGGATGGAACTAGAGAGTTGCACACTAAGTGAGGTGTGTCAGAAAGAGAAAGACAAGCACCAGATTACCACTTACGTGTGGAATCTAACATATGGCACACATGAACCCAGCTACAGAAAAGAAACTCATGGACATGGAGAACAGACTTGTGGTTGCCGGGGCCGGGGGTGTGGGGGAAGGGGGGGACTGGGAGGGACTGGGAGTTTGGGCTTAGGTGCTAACTATGGCATTTGGAGTAGATGGCCAATGGGGTCCGGCTGGACTGGTCTGAACTGCACCTATCACCTGCATCCGGGTAAGCCGTGTCCTTATGAAAGGATGGACTTTACCCAAGCAAAGAAGCTGGGCCGGGCATGGAGCCACTCCTAAAATCAGACATGAAGAGCGGTCCTTGTTTATTCAAAGCACCTACTTAGAAATCCTACAAAGGAAAGAGTGCCTGTGTCTGGAAGAACCTTTGCAAAGATGGCATGGTCCTTGTCAGTTTGGGGAGGTGACAGCTTAGTGAAATATCATTACACCCTGAGTGGCATTTGCTGGAGCTAAATGTCAGTGGACCTCACGTTGAAATCATCAGCACATATCAGAGTTTAACTATGTTTTTAATGACCCTAACCAAGGAGCTATAGAAAGTGAACTGACTTGAAAAGAGGAGGGAACAAGTCAATGGACAGAGTAAACTGGTATTTTTATTTCTATATGTATTTACTGGCCTTGCATGCAGCATGCGGAAGTCCCCAGGCCAGGGGTGGAACCAGTGCCACAGCAGTGACAGGCTGGATCCTTAACCCGCTGAGCCACCAAGGAACTCCCAAAGCAGGTCTTAATAGATAGGCAGCCATTCCTTAAAAGGAAAATATATGTAGATAGACAGATAGACGGACAGACAGATAGACAGACAGATAGGTAGATGGGTGGGTAGCATATTGTACATTACATCCCCAGGGCTTTCTTCTCTTACAACTGCAAGTTTGTACCTTTTGAGCCCCTTTACCCATTTTGCCTCCCCCTTCACCCCCTGAAACCACCTCCAGCCTCTGGCAACCACCAATCTGTTCTCTACGAATTCAGTTTTTTGGTTTTTCTGTTTCATTTGGTTTTAGATGCCACACAGACGTGAGATCCGGCAGGATCTGTCTTTCTCTCTCTCACTTATTCCCTAAAAGGGAGGGGGTCAGTGCTCTCTCTTGGGAACAACTTGCCTCTTACCTGCAGCTATTCCAGCGGCAATGTCATCAAGGATGGGCATTTCCAGGACCGCGTAACTTAACTGAAATACGCTGGACACGTCCAGATGGCCCGAATCAGTATGCACACAGCCACAAATGTGACTCTAGGAATTCCCAGTCTATCCAACACTCTCCGCGGCAGCCATTCCCCACCCCCGACCCCCTCACCAGCGCTCCCTGGCACACGACACTTCCCCAGACCTCTGTTCATTAAATTCTACTCCTCCACCTCGGGAAGCAAAGGCAGAAACTGTGAGGAAGACACAGAGACGGGAAGTGACGTCACTGTCTGCAAAAGGTAAAGACGCGAACGATTATTCTAAGTCTGTCACACTAACATAAAGAACTTCACAACATCTGATGACTGCTGAATTTGGAAAGGGTTTTTCACTACCGGAAGCTGCATTCATCCCCCACAATTCAGAAACTGAAACAAACAGAAAAGTGAAACAGAAACAGGATCTTTTTTTAATCAGATGCAATATCTACCGCAGATATTACACACGCACGCACACACGCAAATACGACTGGCACCAATATTGCAAAACTGTGGGTTATGAAATTATTAAGCATCTTACTGCCTTTAGGAATGACCGACCTCAGGAGACTTCCTTCTTCTCTCTTCCAGAAGGTCGAAACCTTCCTGGCACTCAGTGAAAAGATGTCTTTTCACCACCTTGCCTGTCAGCCCCTCCTCAACGCCTACACTCTGCTGGGAGCTGGCTGTGCAGGGTGCTAAGGAGACGATTTTTTTTTCTTTTTTAAGGCTGGGTTATTCATTTTCACTGTGAGATGTTTCTATCCCGTGTTAATTCCCTAATCATATGTTTGCAGTCCACCCAGCCACACGACTTCCTGGTCGTGCGGTCTAAGTAGGGGTAACAACTTCGAAATGAATACACTGTTCTCAATGGCAGGAAAGAAATCAAGCGTCCAATTGAAAAATGGGCAAAAGACGTGAACAGACATTTTTTTTCTGAAGAAGACATACAAGTGGCCAACAGGTACAAGAAAAAGGTGCTCGGCATCAATAATCATCAGGGAAATGCAAATCAAACCGACAGGGGGAGAGGTTTTGCATTCCAAAACCACCTGTTGGGATGTCTACTATCCAAAAGATAAGGGATAACAAACGTTGGCCAGGACGTGGAGTGAAGGGAACACTGGAGCACTGTTGTGGGAATGCCAACGGGTGCAGAAGCCACTAAGGAAAACAGTATGGAGGTTCCTCAAGAAATCAGAACTACCATATGATCCAGCAATCCCAGCTCTGAATATAAAACCCAAAGGAAAGAAGACACCCTCTCAAAGAGCTGCTGTACTCCCATGCTCACTGCAACATTATTCACAGTAGCCAAGGTAGAGACCCCATACATACATGGAATGGAAAGGAATGGAATGGAATGGAATGTTATGTTCTCAACCTTAAAACAAAACAAAACAAAACAACAGGAAAAAAATCCTGCCCTCTGCAACGAAGAGGATGACCCCAAAAGGCATTACGCTACCTCAAATAAGCCATAAGGAGAAAGATAAACACTGCATGACTTAGACTCTTAATTAAAAAAAAAGAAGGAAAGTGGAAATCATAGAAACAGTAGAAAAGTACCGAGGGCTAGAGCACTGAGGGAAACAGAGGTTCCGAGGATCAAAGGCTTAGCAAGGTGGCTACGGCCGAAAACACTCTTGTTGCATAACTGATAATTGCTAAAAGGGCAGAATTTAAATGTTCTCAACAAGACTAGTTTTTAAAACGAATACACCGTTAGACCAAGTTTGAGCAAATCTGGTCTGTAATGTCTCCTTTTCCTCAATTTAAAAAGAAGAAAGAAGGGGTGGGGGGGTCAAGCCGGCAGTAGGGGAGCCCCCGGCAGTGCGCCGGCGGCCAAAGGCGCGCGGACCCCCGCCCCCGCGGCCTCGCCTCGCGCGCCCCGCGCCGCCCGCGCCCCCGCGCTCCCGGCCGCGCGCCCGCGCCTGCCCTGCAGGTCCTCACCGTGCGCCCAGCACTTCCGTCTCGCGGGGCAGGTGCAGCCGCCGCGAGCTCAGAGCCGCACGGGGACCGTCCCCGGAGGAGCTGGGTCCAGGCCGAGCGCGGCTGGCCCCTCCGCACTGCCTTTAGGAGGTGGGAGGAGCGGCGCGCGGTGCGCACAGGGAATCTGATAGGTGAGGAGGCGGCGGGCGGGCGGGGACGCGGGGCGCTGCGGCTCGGGTGGCGGAGCGCCCCGATCCCCCGCCAGCGCCCCGCGTGGGGCTCCGGGCATCGGCGGGACCCCCGCGCCGAGCGCCCGGGGAGGCGGCGGGCGCTGTCTGCCATGTTCCGCGGCGGCGGTGCCCAAAGGAAGAGCATCTTTCACGGAGCACCGGCAGGTCCCCCTGGTGGAGTTTGCTCAGATCCCCTTGGGCCGAGGCTCTGAGTTTGCAGGCCAGCCCTCCCGGGGGACGGTCCTAAAGTTAACTTTGAAAACACGCTCTCTGTGCGGGGAAGGCCGCGCGGCCCCGCGGTGCCTGCCCCTCCCCCCCTTCCAGAAGCGAGGTGCCATTTTCCCAGCACGCTGTTGGGTTAGGAGCAGAGTCAAGGTCGGATAACGGAATGTGGAGGTCCCCGGGCTGTTTAATCCTTAGGACGGCCAGGTTGGTACTATTCCCATTCCCACTTTACAGAGAAGGAAGCTGAGGCACGGGGAAATTAAGAAGCGTGAAGGGGTTGCGGGGATGAGCAGTGAAATGGCTGAGAAGGCGGCTGTGAGACCCCAGCGCTCTCTGGCAGGGAGAAAATAGATGATGATGATGATGGTGATGATGATGATACATCGATGCGAGGCAGATGATAGATTCATGTACAAAAATATACATTTTTTTAAAAGTTGGGGACATATTTATCATCTCATTCACAGTAAAAATGCCTGGGAAAGTTTTAAAATTCCCAACGCCCAGGCCTTACCCCGGCGAAATGAACTGACTTCTTTTCCTAATCTCATATCTGCAAGATCCTCGGAGCAATGCCAGGCTTTATCTCGCCACAATTAGCCTGTGATCCATCTTGCAGCAAAGGAGCTACGGTGGGGCAGAGGGAGAAAGAAGACCCCCAAATATGTAGCGCGCTGCAGCTCTGGTGCAGACGATTGCAGAGTTGAACAGCAAGAAAGAGGCCCCAGGCATCAAGGGGGTGGAGCCGTGGCTGGCGGGGCGCAGGCACCCTGTGAAAAGGCTAATCCCGGCGCAGTCAGCCCTAGTAGCCGGGTAGCACCGTCACCAGCCTGGGTGATTAGCCTCCCCCGCGCTTAGGCACTTGGTTGATAGAACACGTTTCCTGGGGTAACCAAAGGAGCCCCGCAGCAGAGCGCTTATTAGCCAGCACAGCCTGGCGGATGTAGCTTGCACAGCCCGCCGGATGCAGCTTCCCCAGCCTTAAGTGGGCCTGGCAGAGCCAGGAGCGCGAGTGAGCTTCCGCCTACACCCTTGTCCTCCCTGAGTCCCCTCCCAACCTGGGCTTCCTCTTCCAGTGGCTCCAGTATCCCGAGTTGGCACCAAGCCATGGCTCTGTCGGCCACGCACACCTTAGCTCAGAGAGCTCAGCGGTCTGTCTGTGCCCCCAGGCCAGGCGAGTTGTAATCCCGGGAGCAAGGAAGGTGCAGGCCCCAGAGAACGGGGCCTGGGGAGAACCGAACTGAGAGATGGAATCCGCTGAGGTCGGAACGATGGACAGCCACGCGCAGGGGAAAGGCTGAGACAGGAATTTGCCTGCCGGTGGTTCAGTACTCTGTAATGACACAGGTCTGTATGCACAAGTCAGGCGGCTTTGAACTCACCAGTGGGGAAAACGAAAGCCCCTTCTCCTGGCTCAGAGGGGCGCTGTCTAAGGCTCTTGAGGCTGGCTGGCAGAGCACAGCAACTGGCTGCTCTGTTCTCCTGTGGGGGCGGGGTGTCGGGGCAGGGGGTGTCCCCACCTGTGAGCCTTGCACAGCGCGCTACCCCCCCCCCCCGAAAAGGGTTTTCACCAAGCAGAGGCAACTCTGCCCCTATGTCCCCCACTCCCACCCCACACCCTCTA
>PVHT020000170.1:8518803-8555413 GCA_004024745.2 Catagonus wagneri | reverse complement strand
ATGGTTCCCAGTTGGATTCGTTTCCTCTGAGCCACGGGGGGAACTCCTAATCATGGACCTCTTAATCATGGAGTCTGTGATTAAGATCTCAATCCCTTGGTGCACTATCTGGGTGCAACAGACCCAGTTAGAAGTAGGGGGAGTGTCAGCTGGAGATTTAATAGGCAAAATAGATAACATTCCTTGAGCTGTTCAGGGGAATGAAAGTGGGTTTTAACTTCTGATGTAACATTAACATATACATAATAGGAGCTACTGGTCACTACACATATGTCTCTTCTTTGTGTTAATATAGGATCTCTTAGCAATTTCATTGTTTAAAATTCAATGTTTGCAAGAGGATACTTTGAAATCATAAGGTTGCAGCAACCAGCAGACGTTGCTTTGAGAATGGCTGGTGACATCTGACATAGGTCAGAAAAATTCAAGTTCTCAGCAATACAGAAGTATGTCTGACATCCCCGATGGCCAGAGGGGAAGACAATGTGTGTCTGAAAGGCCTCGAAGCAGGCCACTTTGGTGAGTAAAGTTTAAATTAGGCCATGTATAAGCCAGGGCAACTTCCTTGTACCTCAGTACGCGCAGATTTCCTGGCATTTCCCCCTTTTGATTATAAGTCCTTGAATAGAAAGCATTGATGATCAAAATATCTGTCCCTTGATGCTGAAGTGATTCAGCAGCTAGCCCCAGGAGTAGATCAGATACCTTGGTGCTAGTCTTTCTTCATATTTGCCTAGTCAGTCCACACTGGGGGAAACTGATCTGATATCATGAACAAGCTCAGAAGTATATTAATGAGGAATACTGGCCATACATTTGATCATTTACACCCAGTGGTCACACAGACATTGTGCCTGTGCTTTTAACAGTACAGCTAAAGCAAGTACTGGTATGCCACAAGAAGTCACTCTGTGATAATTCCATTAGGTAATTTTCTTTTCCTTCTGAACATCAGAGCAAAGGTGTGGCTAACACGATTACTTTTATACAGACTTCAATTAACAGACCTAGAATTTCATAGCTGTTGAAATATAATCTTTTTCTCTAAAATTACCCTCATCTCCACTGAACACAGCCAAACCAAAGTCTAATTTGTTGCAAAAATAAGTCTGCTCCGTTGACTCCATAAGCTCCTCCATGTTGATTCTGGTGTAATTCCTCAGGAATCTCAGACTAAATTCCTGAAAGGGGTCCCAAGGCCAGGAAAGCCATGCTAAAGGCTTGCCGTCAAGATTCTGCGATGGATTTCTCTTTTCTAGAAGTCCCCAAATATCAAGATTCCTGCACATGCCAGGAGGCAGTCTTTCCTCTTCATGCGATAAGGCTGCTCAGAACCCAAGAGTCTCCAATTTCTGGAGGGACCAGGCAGAGAGAAAAGCAAAATATTTCAGTTTTATTCAAAGAGGTATAATTTGCCCAATGGCCCTAAGTCATAAGCAGCTTGAGAGGAAGGGCTTCCTTATGTCTGGAAAATACAGATCAAAACCTGTAATACTCCACACTGAGTAAACATACACGTTGTAACCACGTCCACCACTTCAGTCCGTAAAGAAGCCTCTTGGTTATTTGCTTTATAAATTCATCAGGTTGTGCATTAGCGTATTTTTTACTCAAATAATTTTTTTACATTTATAGTTGTACAGCGATCATCACAACCCAGTTTATAGCATTTCCATCACAAACCCCCACTTCAGCCCCCCCACCCCCCAACCTGTCTCCTTTGGAAACCGTGTTTTTCAAAGTCAATATCTGTTCTGCAAAGAAGTTCACTGTGTCCTTTTTTTAGATTCCATGTGTAAGCAATAGCATATGATGTTGGTGTCTCACTGTCTAACTGACTTCACTTAGCATGATAATTTCTAGATCCATCCATGTTACTGCAAATGCTGTTATTTCTTTCCTTGTAATGGCTGAGTAATATTCCATTGTGTATATGTACCACATCTTCTTTATCCACTCCTCTGTTGATGGACATTTAAGTTGTTTCCATGTCTTGGCTATTGTGAATAGTGCTGCAATGAAAATTGGAGTACATGTATATTTTTTGTCATGGTTTTCTCTGGATAGATGCCCAGGAGTGGGATTGCTGGATCAAATGGTAATTCTATTTTTAGTTTTCTGAGGAATCTCCATACTGTTTCCCACAGTGGTTGGACCAATTTACATTCCCACCAATAGTGTAGTAGCATTCCTTTTTCTCCACACCCTTTCCAGCTTTTATTGTTTGTAGACTTTTTGATCACAGCCATTCTGGGCAGTGTAAGGTGGTACCTCATAGTGGGTTTGATTTGCATTTCTGTAATAATGAGTGATGTTGAACACTTTTCATGTGTTTTTTGGCCATCTGTATGTCTTCTTTGGAGAACTGTCTGTTTAGATCTTCTGCCCATTTTTTGATGAGGTTGTTTGTTTTTTTGGTATTGAGCTGCAGGAGGTGTTTGTAAATTTTGGAGATTAATCCTTTGTCAGTCACTTCATTTGCAAATATTTTCTCCCATTCTGTGGTTGTCTTTTGTTTTGTTTAGGATTTCCTTTGCTGTGCAGAAACGTTTAAGTTTAATAAAATCCCATTTATTTATTTTTGTTTTTATTGTCATTACTGTAGGAGGTGGATCTGAGAAGATATTGCTGTGGTTTATGTTGGAGAGTGTTTGGCCTAGGTTTTCCTCTAAGAGTTTTATAGTATCCAGTCTTACATTTAGGTCTTTAATCCATTTTGAGTTTATTTTTGTGTATGGTGTTAGGAAGTGTTCTAATTTCATTCTTTTACATGTAACTGTCCAGTTTTCCCAGCACCACTTATTGAAGGAACTCTCTTTTCTCCATTGTATATTCTTGTCTCCTTTGTCATAGATTAGTTGACTGTTTGTGCGTGGGTTTAATTCTGGGCTTTCTGTCCTGTTCCACTGATCTATATTTCTGTCTTTGGGCCAGCACCATATGATTTTGATGACTGTAGCTTTGTAGTATTGTCTGAAGTCAGGGAGCCTGATTCCCCCAGCTCCATTTTTCTTTCTCAGGATAGCTTTGGCTACCCTTGGTCTTTTGTGCTTCCAAACAAACTTTTTTTTTTTTTTGCTTTTTTTGATTTTTAGGGCTGCACCGGAAACACATGGAGGTTCCCAAGCTAGGGGTCATATCAGAGCTACAGCTGCTGGCCTATGCCACAGCCACAGCAATGCCAGATCATGGCCGCATCTGGGACCTACACCACAGCTCATGGCAACGCCAGATCCTTAACCCACTTAGTGAGGCCAGGGATCAAACCTGCAGCCTCATGGTTCCTAGTCAGATTCATTTCCACTGCTCCACAACGGGAACTCCCCAAACAAACCTTAAAATATTTTGTTCTACTTCTGTGAAAAAATGCCCTTGGAAATTTGATAGGGATTTCACTGAATCTGAAAATTGCTTTGTGTAGTACAGTCATTTTGATAATATTCATTCTTCCAGTCCAAGAGCATGGTATGTCTTTCCATCTATTTGTGTCATCTTTGATTTCTTTCATCAGCATCTTATAGTTTGCAGAGTACAGGTCTTTTTTCTCTTTAGGTAGGTTTATTCCTAAGTATTTTATTCTTTTTGATGCGATGGTAAATGGGATTGCTTCCCTAGTTTCTCTTTCTGATCTTTCATTGTTAGTATATAGAAATGCAGTCAATTTCTGTGTGTTAATTTTGTATCCTGTGACTTTGCCAAATTCATTGATGAGCTCTCACAGTTTTCTGGTAGCATCTTTGGCATTTTCTAGATATAGCATCATGTCATCTGAAAACAGTGATAGTTTTACTTCTTCCTTTCCAATTTAGATTGCTTTTATTTCCTTTTATTCTCTGATTGCCATGGCTAGGACTTTCAAAACTATGTTGAATAGTAGTGGTGAGAGCAGATATCCTTGTCTTGTTCCTGATCAGTGGGAATTCTTTCAGCTTTTCACCATTGAGAATGATGTTAGTTCTGGATTTGTCATATACGGACTTTATTATGTTGAGGAAGGTTCCCTCTATGCCCACTTTCTGAAGGGTTTTTGTCAGAATTGGGTGTTGGATTTTGTCAAAAGCTTTTTCCGCATCTGTTGAGAGGATCATATGATTTTTATTCTTCAGTTTGTTAATGTGGTGTATCACACTGATTGTTTTGTGGATATTGAAGAATCCTTGCATCCCTGGGATAAATCCCACTCGATCATGATGTATGATCCTTTTAATGTATTGTTGGATTCAGTTTGCTAGTATTTTGTTGAGGATTTTGGCAAACGTGCATCAGTGACACTGGCCTGTACTTATCTCTTTTTTTGTGCTATCTTTGTCTGGTTTTGGTATCAGGGTGATGGTGGCCTCATAGAATGAGTTTGGGGGTGTTCCTTCCTCTGTAATTTTTTGGAATAGTTTCAGAAGGCTAGGTGTTAGCTCTTCGCCTGTGTAGCCAGCTGGTCCTGGACTTTTGTTTGTAGGAAGTTTTCTAATCACAGTTTCAATTTCAGTACTTGTGATCAGTCCGTTCATCTTTTCTATTTTGTCTTGGTTTAATCTTGGATGATTGAACTTTTCTAAAAATCTCCATTTCTTCTAGGTTGTCCATTTTATTGTCATACAGTTGCATGTAGTAGTCTCTTGTGATCCTTTGTATTTCTGTGATGTCCGTTATTACTTCTCCTTTTTCATTTCTAATTTATTGACTTGAGTTCTCTCTCTTTTTTTCTTGATAAGTCTGGCCAAGGGTTTATCAATTTTGTTGATCTTTTCAAAGAACCAGCTTTCAGTTTCATTGATCTTTTCTATGGTTTTCTTTGTTTCTATTTCATTTATTTCTGCTCTGATCTTTATGATTTCTTTCCTTCTTCTAACTTTACGTCTTGTCTATTCTTCTCTCTCTAGTTGCTTTAGATGTAAAGTTAGGTTGTTTATTGGAGCTTTTTCTTGTTTCCTGAGGTAGGCTTGTATTGCGATAAACTTTCCTCTTAGAACTGCTTTTGCTGCATCCCATAGGTTTTGGAGTGTTGTGTCTTTGTGGTTGTTTGCTTCTAGGTTTTCTTTTTTTAACTTCCTCTTTGATTTCTTCAGTGATCCATTGGTTGTTTAGTAGCATGTTGTTTAGTCTTCACATGTTTATATTTTTTGCAGTTTTTTTCTTGTTGTTGATTTCTAGTTATATAGCATTGTGGTCAGAAAAGATGCTTGATATGATTTCAGTTTTCTTGAAGTTACTGAGGCTTATTTTGCGGCCCAGAATGTGATCAATCCTAGAGAATGTTCCATGTGCACTTGAGAAGAATGTATGTTCTGCTACTTTTGGATGGAATGTTCTGTAAATATTGTCCATCTGGTCTAATGTGTCTTTGTTTAGGGTCTGTGTTTCCTTGTTGATTTTCTGTTGGATGATCCCTCAGTTGCTATAAGTGGGGTGTTAAAAGTCCCCTACTATTATTGTGTTATTGTCAATTTCTCCTTTTAAGGTTGTTAGCAGTTGTCTTGTATATTGTGGTGACTCTATGTTGAGTACATACATATTTACGATTGTTATATCTCCTTCTTGGATTGATCCTTTGATCATTATGTAATGTCCTTCTTTGTTTTTTATAATATTCTTTATTTTAATGTCTATTTTGTCCGATATGAGTATCGCTACTCCAGCTTTCTTTTGATTCCATTTCCATGGAATATTTCCTTCCATCCTCACACTTTCAATTTGTGTGTGTCCCTAGAAGTGAAGTGGGTCTCTTGAAGACAGCATAAATATGGATCTTATTTTCGTATCCACTCAGCCAGTCTGTGTCTTTTGGTTGGGGTATTTAGTTCATTTACACTTAAGGTAATTATTGATATGTTTGTTCTTATTACCACTTTATTAACTGTTTTGGATTTGTTTTTCTTGTTCTTTTTTCTTCCCTTCTCTTGTTCTCTTCTCTTGTGGTTTGATAACTATTTAGTGTTGTATTTGAGTTGCTTTTTCTTATTTATGTGTGTCTATTGTAGATTTTTGGTTTGCAGTTACCCTGAAGTTTTGATATAGGAGTGTGTGTATATATGTGTATATATATATATATAAATAATTGTTTTAAGTTACTGGTCTCTTAATTGCAAGTGCATCTCCATGTCCTGCATTTGTACCTTCCTCTTCTCACAATTTCTGGTTTTGGTGGCATGTTTGAGTGTGGATGATTTTCTACCTTCAGTATATATATGCCTTTACTGATGAGCCTTGTCGTTTGTAATATTTTTGTTTCTACTTGTGGCCTTTTCTCCACCTAGAGAAGTTCCTTTAGTATTTGTCGTAAAGCTGGTTTAGTGGTGCTGAATTCTTTTAGCTTTTGCTTGTCTGTAAAGTTTTCGATTTCTCCTTCAAATCTGAATAAGAGCCTTGCTGGATAGAGTAATCTTGGTTGGAGGTTTTTTTCCTTTCATCACTTTAAGTGTGCCATGCCACTCCCTTCTGCCCTGCAGAGTTTCTGCTGAAAAATGTGCCAATAACCTTATCAGGGTTTCCTTGTATGTTATTTGTTTCTTTTCCCCAACTGCTGTCAATATTTTCTCTTTGTCTTTAATTTTTGTCAGTTTGATTAATATGTGTCTTGGGATGTTCCTCCTTGGGTTTATTTTATTTGGCACTCATTGTGCTTCCTGGATTTGAGTGATTCTTTTCCCATGTTGGGGAAGCTTTGGGCTGTTATCTCTTCAAGTACTTTTTCTGGCCCTTTCTCTCCTCCTCTCTCTCTCTCTCTCTCTCTCTCTCTCTCTCTCTCTCTCTCCCCCCCCCCTCCTTCTGGCACCCCTATAATATGGATATTGGTGCATTTAACATTGTCCCAGAGTTCTCTTAGACGGTCTTCATTTCTTTTCAATCTTTTTTCTCTTTTCTGTTCCACATCAGTAATTTCCACTAGTCTGTCCTCTACCTCACTTATTCATTCTTCTCCCTCCTGTATTCTGCTGAATTCTAATAAATTTTTAATTTCAGTTACTGTATTGTGCATCTCTGCTTCCTTAATCCTTAACTCTTGTATTTCTTTGCTTATTGTTTCTTGTAATTTATCAGTCTTTGCCTCTAGTTTATTTCCAATATCTTGAATCATCTTCTCTATCATCGGTCTAAAGTCTTTAACCTGGAGATTGATAATCTCCAGATCACTTAGCTGTTTTTCTGAGGTTTTTTCTTTCTCCCTTATCTGAGTCATAATTCACTGCCTTTTCATTTTATATAGATTTTTGGTGTGGTCTCCTTTTTGCAAACAATAGAGTTGTAGCCTTTCTTGCTTCTGATGTCCAACTGCCTTGTGGCTAAAGTTGGTATGGGAGCTTGCTGTAGGCTTCCTGATGGGAGGGACTGGTCCCTGCCCACTGGTAGGTGGAGCTGATTCTTATCTCTCTGTTGGGTGGGGCTTTGTCTCTGGGTGAGATTAGAGGCAGCTGTGTGCCTGGGGAGTCTTTAGGCAGTCTGTTTGCTGATAGGTTGGGCTGTGATCCCATCTGGATTCTCAGTGCTGGGGCTTCTCAGCACTGATGGATGGGGCCAGATTTTTCCAAAATGGCCACCTCTAAAGGAGCACAGGCTGATGATTTTTCCCGGGGCCTTTGCCTCCAATGTCCTTCCCCAACAAGCCACTGTCACCCCCTGTTTTCTCATGAGATCCTCCAAGAACTGCAGTCATGTCTGACCCAGATTCATATGGAGTCTCTGCTTTGCCCTGAGACCCTGGGCACATGAAAGCCTATGTGCACCTTTCAAGAATGGGGTCTCCGTTAGCACAGGGGGCCCAGAATTTGGCAGGAAGTCTCTTGATCTGCCAGAAACCTCTGGATTCCCTAGGGGGGTGTAGGAAGTTACTTCTGAAGCAGCACAGAGGGGTGAGATTCCTCAAGTCCCCTCTGGAGCAGGCATAGAACTGCGATCTCCCTACCAAGGTGGAAAAAGTCACTCTGGAAACAGCGAGAGCTCCTAGGAGTGCACAAGTGCCTTTCGGGTGGCTGCAGACCTACAATAGGCCTAGCACACAGATCGTGATTTTGAAAACAGCACAGAGGACCCAGAATTCAGTAGGAAGTCTGCTGAGTTCCTAGGGACCCCTGGATTTTCTAGGGGGTGGAGAAAGTTCCTTCTGAGCCAGAGCAGAGAGACGGGATCCCTCAAGTGCCCCCTGGGGAGGGTAAAGAGCCACAACCTCCCTATTGGGGTGGAGAAAGTTACCTTGTAAACAAGCTGAAGGGAAAGCTTCTGGGAGTTTACAAGGTGGGTACAGACCCACAGTTGGCCTAGCACATAGAACGTGATTCTGGAAACAGCACAGAGGGCCCAGAATTTGGCGGGAGGTCTCCTGAGTTGCTGGAGACCTCCAAATTCCCTAGGGGGAGGAGAAAGCAATTTTGGAAACAGTGAGAAGGGATGGGATTCTGCAAGTGTCCCCTGGGGAGGGTATGGAGCTGCAATAGTCCTTCTGGAGTGGAGATAGCTACCTCGGAAACAGGGAAGCTCCTGGGAGTGCGCAAGGGGCCTTCTGGGTGACTGCACACCCATAATCGGCCTAGGAAACAAAAGGATGCTTTGGAAACAGCACAGACTGTCCAGAATTCTGCAGGGGCCTCCTGAGCTGATGGAAACCCACAGATTTCCTAAGGGTGAAGAAAGTTATTTCTGAAATAGCACAGAGGAACGGGACCCCAAAAAGAACCTTTGGGGTGGGCACAGAGTCACAATCTGCCCAAGGGGCAGAAGGTGATTTGGGAAACAGTGCGGACTGTCTGGATTATGTAAGGGAACCTGGGAAGACACAGTCATGATCTACCTAGAGGGCAGTGAAAAGTATCCTGGAGGAAGAATCCTGGAAATGTGCAAAGAATCCTGGAAATCTGCAAGAGTCTTCCTATTTGGGTTGCGAGCTGTGAAATTCCCATTGAACTGGTAAAGCTGTTTCAGAAGTAACACAAAAGGTCCTTGGAATCACAAAAGACCTAGCAGGCAGGCAAAGAGCCACAATCTACACAGGAGATGGAGAAAGAGAACTTGGAAACAGCACAAAGGACCCTGGGAGTCGAAAGAGCCCGGGTGGGCAGATGTAAAATCCCAAAAGGCTTAGTGAAGGGACAAAGCGAACCTGGAAACAATGCACATATCCCAATAGACACAAACAGCCTAGTGGATTGGCAGAGTGATCTTGGGAAAAACACAAGCCCCAGGATCCTGGCCAGCATTCAACCAGGGGGCCATGGAAGCAGAGTATTACATGGCTAGCCAGAGGAGCTGAGAGGGGCCCACTGATGCACATTTCTATAGCTCAACAGCTACAGGGAGCACTATATCACCAGCCTGGTAGGAAAAGGAACTACCAGGATGGTGCAGGCCTTTCAGCTACAGAGAAAGCCTTTTAGCAACAGTCAAGGAGCAGCCCCTGCCCTGGGGCTACAGAGAATGCCCCCTAGGCTGGACAAACAAAGTGCGAGACTACAGAGAGGCACCTGCACTCCCAGCTACAGAGAGCAATCCCTGGAACCTTCCTGTCAAAGGGAGGGACTGTGGGATCAATTGCTGACATTGCCAATCACAGGAAACTGATCCTGAGAGCTCACTGGAAGCAAGAGGAATCACAAGAGTCAGTCCTGACCTCCCCCAGCTACCAAGAAAGCAATCCTGAGAACCGTGAACCACCACCAAGATTCACATGTACCCCATCCATAACAGCCACCTGGTTTCAGGGGAGGTAACGTAATACTACCACTCCTATCACGTGCTCTAGATATGCATGAGCCAATAACACCTTTGTGATCTTCAAGACAAGGAAACAACCACAGCGTCTGTATACTTGCTGTCAAGGGGACAATAAATATAGAAAGTGAAACATTATGAGACAACAAACTTCAGACGAAGTAACAAGACAAAAACACAAAAAACAACTAAAAGAAGAGGAGATAGGTAACCTACCTGAAAAGGCATTCAGAGTGATGATAGTAAAAGTGATCCAAGACCTTGGAAAAAAGATAGAGAAGTTATGAGAAATGTTTAACAAAGAGCTAGAGAAACTAAAGAACAAGCAAATGATGATGGATAGCACAATACCTGAAATGAAGAATTCACTGGAAGGAATTAACAGCAGGATAATGGAGGCAGAAGAATGAATAAGTGACATGGAAGACAGAATGGTGGAGATTACTGCCACAGGAAAAAAAAGAGAGAAAATGATAAAAAAAAATAAAAAAAGGAACCGAGGAGAGCCTAAGAGGTCTTTGGGACAACATTAAACGTACCAACGTTATCATCGTAAGGATTCCAGAAGGAGAAGAAAGTGAAAAAGAAAATATTTGAAGAGATTATAGCTGAAAACTTCCCTAATATGGGAAAGGAAATACTCACTCAAGTTGAGGAAGCACAAAGGGTCCCACACTGGATGAACCCAAAGAGAAACACAGTGAGACATGTACTAATCAAACTGACAAAAAATAAACAAAGAAAAAATATTTAAAGCAACAAGGGAAAAGCAACAAATAACATACAGAGGAACCCTCATAAGTATAACAGCTGATCTTTCAGCAGAGATTTTGCAGACTAGAAGGGAGTAACAAGATATTTTTAAGGTGATGAAGAGGGGGAACCTGGAACCGAGAATACTATACCCAGCAAGGCTCTCATTCATATTTGAAGGCGAGGTTAAAAGCTTTTCATAAAAACAAAAGCTAAAAGAATTCATCAGCTCCAATCCAGCTCTACAGCAACTAATAAAGGAAATTCTCTAAGCAGAAAGGAAAAAGCCACAACTAGAATTAAGAAAATTTCAAAAGAAAAATCAGTGGTGATGACAAAGATAATATACAGGTAGAAAATCACCCATCAGCAAAAATGATATCAAAACTAGCAGACATGAGAAGAGGAGAAGACAAATCCAGAACACTGAAAATGTATTTGAAAATAAGAGAACTGCAAACCAAAATAATAAGTACAATAGGAACATACATGAAAAAGAAGAGCAAAGATAGTCAGCAAATCACAAGACAAGACAGCAAAAGAAGGGAGGGGGAAAAAAAGAAGAAAGAAGACCCTAGGTAACAATTCAAAGCAATTAACAAAATAGCAATAAATACATACTTATCCATAATAACATTGAATGTAAATGGATTAAATGCTCCAACCAAAAGACACAGACTGAATGAATGGATACAAAAACAAGACCCATATATATGCTGTTTACAAGATACCCACTTCAGATCCAAGGATACATACACACTGAAAGTGAGAGGATGAAAGAAAATATTACATATAAATGGAAATCAAAGGGAAGCAGCAGTAGCAGTACTCATATCAGATCAGGCAAAATAAAATCACGAGACAAAGAAGGACACTATCTAATAGTTAAAGGATCGACCCAAGAAGAAGAAATAACAATTGTAAATATATATGCACCTAACGTAGTATATAAGGCGACTGCTGACAGCCATAAAAGGAGAAATCAACAGCAACACAATAATAGCGGGAGATTTTAACACCCCACTTACATCAAGAGACAGATCATCCAGACAGAGAATGAACAAGGAAACACAGACCTTAAATGATACTTTAGAACAGATTGATTTAACTGATATTTATAGAACATTCCATCCCAAAACAACAGAATATACATTCTTCTCAAGTGCACACGGAACATTCTCCAGGATAGATCACATTTTCGGTCACAGATCAAGCCTTGATAAATTTATTTACTTTATTTTATTTTATTTTATTTTTATTTATTTATTTTTGCTTTTTAGGGCCACACCTGCAGCAAATAGAGGTTCCCAGGATAGGGGGTGAATCAGAGCTACAGCTCCCAGACTACACCACAACCACAGCAATGCGGGATCCAAGCTGCATCTGCAACCTACACCACAGCTCACGGCAACACCAGATCCCTAACCCACTGAGCATGTCCAGGGATCAAACCCTCATCCTCACAGATACTACATTAGGTTCATACCTATGACTAGTAACCTTCATGGATACTAGTCAGATTCGTTCCCACTGTGCCATGAAGGGAATGCCCAAACCTTGATGAATTTTAAAAAGTTGAAATTATCCCATGCATTTTTTTCTAACCACGATGCTATGAGACCAGAAATCAACTACAAGAAAAAAAAAAAAAAACAGCAAAAAACACAAACTCCTGGAAGCTAAACAATATGCTACTGAAAAACCAATGGACCAACAAAGAAATCAAAGAGGAAATCAAAAGTTACCTAGAGGCAAATGACAATGAAGATCCAATAACTCAAAACCTCTGGGATGCAGCAAAAGCAGTTCTGAGAGGAAAATTTATAGCAATACAATCTTACCTCAAGAAAGAAGAAAAAGCTCAAGTAAACAACCTAACCTTGCACCTAAAACAGAGAAGGAAGAACAGACAAAGCCCAAAATTAGCAGAAGAAAGAAATCATAAAGATCGGGGCAGAAATAAATTAAATAGAGGCAAAGAAAACAGTAGAGAATATCAATGAAACCAAAAGTTTGTTCTTTGAAAAGATCAACAAAATTGATAAACCTTTAGCCAGACTCATCAAGAAAAAAAGGGAGAGAGCTCAAATCAATAAAATTAGAAATTAAAAAGGAGAAATTACAACTACTCCTTTTATAAGCAACTGTATGACAATAAAATGGATAACCTAGAAGAAATGGACAGATTCTTACAAAGGTACAACCTACCAAGACTGAACCAGGAAGAAATTGAAAATATGAACAGACCAATCACAAGTACCTAAATTGAAACTGATTAAAAACCTCCCCAAAAAAACAAAGAATACAGGACCAGATGGCTACACAGGTGAATTCTACCAAATATTCAGAGAAGAGTTAACACCTATTCTTTTGAAACTTTTTCAAAAAATACCAGAGGGAAGAACACTCCCAAGCTCATTCTGAGTCCACCATCACCCTGATACCAAAACCAGACCAAGATACCACAAAAAAAAAAAAGAGAAAAGTATAGACCAATATCACTGATGAACATAGATGCAAAAATCCTCAACCAAATACTAGCGAAGTGAATCCAAGTACATATTAAAAGGATCAGTACACCACAATCAAGTAGGATTTATCCCAGGGATGCAAGGATTCTTCAATATCCACAAACCTATCAATGTGATACACCACATTAACAAACTGAAGAATAAAAACCGTATGATCATCTCAATAGATGCAGAAAAGGCTTTTGACAAAATTCAACACCCTTTTCTGATGAAAAAAAAGAACTCTCCAGAGAGTGGGGATAGAGGGAACCTACCTCAAAATAATAAAAAATATATACATCTATATGAAAAACCCACAGCTAGCATCATTCTCAATGGGTGAAAAACTGAAAACATTCCAAATAAGGTCAGGAACAAGACAAGGATGTTCACTTTCACCACTGTTATTCAACATAGTTTTGGAAGTTCTAGCCACGCAATTAGAGAAGAAAAAGAAATAAAAGGAATCCAAATCAGAAAAGAAGTAAAACTATCACTGTTTGCTGATGTTATGATACCATACTTAGAAAACCCTAAAGACAGCACCAGAAAACTGTTAGAACTCATCAGTGACTTTGGCAAAGTCAGGACTCTCACTCTCGTGTGTGAGCCCCTGTGATACAGTTTCTTTCCAGTCTGTAGACTGTCCGCCTGGCAGGTACGGGGTTGCTTATACTGTGCAGTCACCCCTCCGACCGCCTTGATGTGGCCTCCTCTTTGTCTTCTGGAGTACGATCTCTTTTTTGCAGTCTGTTTGGTTGAAGGTTTTTCAGCTGTTGGTTGTAATTTTATTGCTTTTATGAGAGAAGGTGAGCTCCAGTCCTTCTACTCCGCCATCTTAATGCTGTCTTCTAGAATTTTATAATTTTTTTTACCCAGTTCAGCAGTTTTGTCTGAAATTTGTGAGCTTTCTGGAAGATAAAATGCTTTTGCAAAACCACCAGAGTGTAAAAATAACTGTGTATATATATATATGTATGTGTATATATATATATATATATATATATGTGTGTGTGTGTGTGTGTGTATATATATATATATGTATGTGTATATATATATATATATATATGTGTGTGTGTGTGTGTGTGTATATATATATATATGTATGTATCTTAGGGGACATTGACTGAAAGGGCCCACCTTGGCCAGGCGTGTTAATAGCCGCTTGCATGGACTGTCTCACAACAGCAGGTCCTGATAAGGAACAGGGTGCTGCCCTGAAGACTACCCAGGAGGACTGGGGAGGGCAGGAGATAACCAACCTCTCAGGATCCTTGGTGCTGGAATCCATTTGGCTGACAGGTGCAGAGTCCAGCAGGAAGGACCTTTGGCCAGACCAGGTACTCGGGCCAAGTAAGATGATTGGCCAGGGACACCCGTAAACTAACTCCATTCCCATAAAACCGAGGACTGCGAGCCACGTGGCAGAGCAGTTCTCCTGCCCCACCCCACGCCCATTCCGCCTGCTGCTCTCTGCCAGGGGCCCCTTCCCAATAAAGTCTTCTGCTTTGTCAGCACGTGCGTCTCCCTGGACAGTTCATTTCCGAGTGTTACACAGGTGCCCATTCTCGGGCCCTGGAAGGGGTCCCCCTTACTGCAACATATACATGACACAGAGACTTAAAAGGGCACAGTTTAACATCTGATTTAAAAATAATCAATAGAGTTCCTGTCATGGCTCAGCGGAAATGAATCCGACTAGGAACCATGAGGTTGCGGATTCGATCCCTGGCCTCACTCAGTGGATTAAGGATCCGGCGCTGCTGTGAGCTGTGGTGTAGGTCGCAGATGCGGCTCGGATCCCACTTTGCTGTGGCTCTGGTGTAGGCCAGCGGCTACAGCTCCGATTAGACCCTTAGCCTGGGAACCTCCACGTGCTGTGGGTGCGGCCCTAAAAGGACAAAAGACAAAAATAATAATAATAATCAATAAAGAAAACTTGGTGACAATAACCACACTTATGACTGGTAACCTCATATACCCAGACATATCCAAATTTAGAAATTTCATGTAATGTGTAGAATGTCTATATTACTAATAATATTAATATGATCTAAGTAGGTTTATTCCTCTTGTGATAATGTTCTGCATGCCTTTTAACACACCAAATAATCCTAGTTAATTTCGTATTTCTCTGAGATGCCTCGGGCTTCCCCTCAAGCACCGCAAATTTAGCTGGAGGTCAGAAGAACTTGTAAATCTGCCAAATAACTTATTGGCTTAACTAAGATGAGAAGATATTTCACAAGCAAATACGGATCACTTAAAGGCAAAGCACCTCACACAATCTGTTGTTAAAAGTAATGTCTCAAACAAACTTGGGAGAAACCAAATCCAGCCTGGTCTCAGCCCATTCCCAACAAAATCCATTCACCCCACTAAACTTCCCTTTCCTTTTCCACAAACCTTCCAGAACTTTCTGTATCCACATCAGTTTGTCCCTTATTTCCTTTTCCATTCAGAAGCAGCCAACTCCAGGACAAAAGTCACGCTTTTCCCTTAAGAAAACGGAGGGCCATTCCTCATACCTTCTGTTTAAAAGACACATCCTGGAGTTCCTGTTGTGGCTCAGTGGTAATGAACCTGACTAGGATCCATGAGGATGCAGGTTTTATCCCTGGCCCTGCTCAGTGGGTTGAGAATCCAGCATTGTCATGAGCTGTGGTGCAGGTCACAGACATGGCTCGGATCTGGCATCGCTGTGGCTGTGGTGGAGGCCGGTAGCTATAGCTCTGATGCGACCCCCAGCCTGGGAACTTCCATGTGCTGAAGGTGTGGCCATAAAAAGACTAAATTACTTAATTAATTAATTAAATATTATACATCCTACTTTCCTTAAGCAACCACGGACTGTCTTCTATAACAGCACTCTGTAGACTGGTAAACATAAATACCAATAGTTTCTAAAAACTTGTATTTTCTTATAGGGAACATCTCAGAGTGTTAGCAAACATATTCATCGATAGTCTTAAAAACCTTTAGTTTCCCTGTGTAGTGACTGATGTCTCAGTTTTTTATTTTATTTGGGAATGACCTAGCTCAACAAGCTTCCATCACTTAACAAAACTCTAAAATTGTATGTTACCAAATAGAGAGAGATTTTTCAGTAGACATTCCTAATATATAATCATTCCCAGAGACCTCACCCAAAAGCTCTTATCTCATGTACATTTAATTTACTTTAGTGGTACCAAGTTATTTTCCTTGCTGACAAATCTGCAGCAGATATAATGTCTTATTTGATCTCTAGTAAACCAAGGCACAGCAGAAATTTTGTGTTTAACACTGATGACTCTAAAAGCATGTCTGGTATTGATCAAGCCATCTACCTTAAGCCACCTTCAATATCAGATATCAATTTAATGTTTAATATTTCCTGGATCATATGAATCTGAAATGGGTCCTAGTCAGTTACCGTCGGTATTTTTGAGAATTTGTATACACATTTAAATTTTTTTAAGCCATTAAGTAGAGCTCACTTACAAATTTCAATAATACCACACAAAGATGAAGACAAAGAGAATAAACACATAAACCCAGACAGACACAACCAGAGATCTCTTAGCTTCATTTTCTTTGTGTGTGTGTGTGTATGTGTGTGTGTGTGTGTGTGTGTGTGTGTGTGTGTGTGTGTGTTTGCCTTATCTAGAGCCGCACCCACGGCATATGGAGGTTCCCAGGCTAGGGGTCCAACAGGAGCTGTAGCTGCCGGCCTTCGCCACAGCCACAGCAACGCAGGATCCAAGCCACATCTGCGACCTACACCACAGCTCACGGCAATGCCGGATCCTTAACCCACTGAGCCAGGCCAGGGATTGAATCCACAACCTCATGGTTCCTAGTCAGATTCGTTAACCACTGAGCCACGACGGGAACTCCTTAGCTTCATTTTCTAAGCTTAGTTATAAATCAGATACCACAATATGAAACTCATTAGTTTATAAATAATAGCCTAAATAAGTTTTCTTTCGCCATGGGTTCGTAACTACAGGCCGACCTGTTTATTTAAAGCTTTCCTAGGGTATTATTAGATGGAAATGATATGGATGGAGGAAGATAGTTGCACAGGTCATTGTAGAAATCCCAGTAGGGACCATAGATAAGAGAGGGAAACCTAGGGAACTTTGGGCGATCACTGGAAGGTAATAGTCACTCAAGAAAGCCATCAAAACGTCATGGAATGACAGACTTGCTTAACTCTAAGACCATAAGTGAAAGCATGAGATACACCTCAGGTCATTAAGTGAAAGATAAAATGAGGCCTGCATTCTAGTTCAGCAAGATAATGAACCTTAAGACTAGGGATAGGAATTTAAGAGAAAGATGACATTCCAAAGTAGGAGACCCTCACTGATATGGAAACCTGAGATGATTCCATTTATTTTAGCCTCTGTTGCCACCCTTCTGTTGATGCGAATAAGCGCCATGACGGTCCTAGTTTGACCTCATAGGGTCAAATACTCTCTCACTGGATACGGAGGAGCTAATGATGTAAGCCTGACGTCTACGCAAAGAACGTGGTCTTTTCCCCTCCCCGCTTTCCTTGGATGATAAAACTGCAGCCCACCTAACGCTCAGGCAGAGTCTCCTCACCTGCCCCCCTGCATTTCTCACAAGCATACTATCTTTTTTTTTTTTGGCTTTTTGGAGCCGCACCTGCTGCATATGGAAGTTCCCGGGCTAGGGGTCGAACCAGAGCTATAGCTTCTGTCCTACACCACAGACACGGTTAACACAAGATCCAAGCAATGTCTGCAACCTACACCACAGCTCATGGCAGCACAGGATCCTTAACCCACTGAGTGAGGCTGGGGATCGAACCTGCATCCTCATGGATCCTCATAGAGTTCGTCAGCTGCTGAGCCATGAAGGGAACTCCCATATTTTAATAAATCTATTTCTTGCCTATCACTTTGCCTCTTACTGAATTCCTTCTGTGCTGACCCACTAAGAACCTGAACCAGTGAGTCCAGATACCAGGTGAGTGATTCTAATTTGAAAAAAAAAAAACAAAAAAACAAATGGGTTCAAGTTCCAATCTGGGCTTTGGCTGGGCTCGAGTCAGAGATGTTTAAGTTTCAGAACTGGAGAAGTGCCTTCTATACTGAGTTGAATTAAACACTCGCATCCCAAACTGAAATCAAAACTGGAATCCTCACCAGCCAAGTAGAAGCCACAAACCAGAAAAGCAGATACCCCAAGGCTCCAATTTGCTTCCAAGGCCCCTAAGCCCATGGCCTTAGTCCAAGAGGCACCTTACACATGGGAGTTCCCAAAAGGAAAATTCTCAAATGGGAACCAAAGTTTCCCCAGGTGGACCAGGTCGAGGGGGCTTCGGAGTGCACCCCAGACACAGGCAGAGTTATCCTGACTTCCCAGCTGCTAATTTTCTCCTTCCCCAAAGTGATTTCTCAAAGTAGGAGGTTTGGGCCAGTGAGGGCGGAAGAGAAAGAGATTCTCAAGGCCAAGATGGCCTTGCAGCTGCGAGGGCCGTCTCTCTCTCTCCCCCGTTCTGCTCCGGCTCCGGAGTCCCAACTGCTGAGATGGCAGGCCAGGTATAACTGGGGCACAGCCTCACAGCGGGCATCTTTGGCGGCCTGGCCTCTGGAGCCATCCTCCAAGTCTCTGCTCTCCCAAAGGAGGCTGGCATGGAGAGAAACCCCAAAGCATGTGATCAAGCCCAGGGGCTCCAAAAGGCTGGCTGCCCACATGTCGATGCCAGATGAGCCCCCGAAGTTTGTGGCCAGAACTCAGCCCCTGTTCTCCAGTGCCGAATAGAAATGTAGGCACAGAGTTTGGGACAAAGGAGAAAAAAAAATAGATTTATTACTTCAATTGACAAAAGGGGCCACAGCAGGCTAACACCTGAAAGCCTGTGCCCTCCTTTGAGAAAGAATAGGAAATGGTTTTATAATTTGGGAGTGGAATGTGGGGCCACAGGTAAGGCTCAAGGTAGAAGCAAGCTTGCACTCTTCTTCAAAGTTGGTGTTTAGTGGCTCCGGGATAGGTTCTGCTGGTCCTCCTTGCTGGAATGCAAAATGCTTCATAACATCATTTGTTGGAAATTTTATTTCTGCAGAAGAACTCAGCAGAGACGACTTCCTGGGCTAGGGGTCGAATCGGAGCTGCAGCTGCAGGCTACACCACCGCTTGCAGCAACACTGGATCCTTAACCTCCTGAGAGACGCCAGGGATCCTCATGGAGACTACACTGGGTCCTTAACCCACAGAGCCACAATGGGAACTCCTACACCATTGTTTCTGGACGGCTCCTCCCTGGTCTTTGCAGCCCCTCCCTTCCCTGATGAGCAACTGTCTGAACCTGCCCTTGGGGACTCAGGGACGGTCATGGAGCCTCAATGAGGCCAATTTCCTACAGACAAGAAATGGGGAACAGGAGCCCCGTAGGGCCCTGCTTAGCTTCAGTTCCACTCTGCCCCCTTGACACTGCCAAGTCCCTCTGTTCCCTGCTTTGTGCTCTGTCTCCCCTTCCAGAAAGGGACTTCAGGGCAGACGGGCACATCCCCAGCCGAGGCTCCGCCTGGCATGGAAGTTTGAACAATACCGGTCCGATATGCAAGGGAGGGGTGAACCAAGGGCTGAGATGTGTGCAGGGCTGCTGGGGGGGGGGGGCTCCATTTATGCCGCTGGCTTGGGTCTTGGGGGTCGTGGGAGGCGGGGAAGAGACTCCCTCCCCATCTGGCCTGACGATCCCAGGAGATGGGGGCGTTTGCTGCTCATTCGTCTTGGAGAGGGGACAGCTGCTGCCAGCGAGAGGCCCTGCCCTTCAATGACAGAACCTGGTGGAACCAGCGGCCGTGGCTGAGATGGTCCCGGGGACCCTCACGCAAATTCAGAGAACACATCGAAAGTTCTTTGAGGCCTGGAAAATGGGGCTCCCAGGAAGACAGTATCCTCATTAGAATTTCAGGCCAGGAGTTCCCGTCATGGCTCAGTGGTTAACGAATCCGACTAGGAACCATGAGGTCGCAGGTTCAATCCCTGGCCTCGCTCAGTAGGTTAAGGATCTGGCATTGACAGCTGTGGTGTAAGTTGCAAACGCGGCTCAGATCCCGCGTGGCTGTGGCGAAGGCCGGCGGCTACAGCTCCTGTTAGACCCCTAGCCTGGGAACCTCCACATGCCGCGGTATGGCCCTAAAATGACAAAAGACAAAAGAAAACAAAAAAGAATTTCAGGCCATCAGCCATTTTCTGAAGAGTTAAACAAAGCTCTCTGGACCAGAGATGAAAGGTTGTGGGATTAGATGTTCCAAGCTTGGAGGAAGTGGTTGAAATTGGCTCAGAGTCTGGTGTGTTTGCCAGCCACATGGGGCCTCAATAAGGAAGTCCTGGCTGGGGCCAAGATGGCCCTGGTGGCTGTAATATGCAAGGCTGTGGCCAGTCACGCCCTCTGGGTTGAGGGGAGCGTGGCCTCTTCTTCCTGTAAGTGGAGGGGACCACAGCTTCCCAGACGATGGAAAGGTTCACAATCGGAGGGAGACCGAAAAGATCTACCTGCAGTGATGGTCGGGTTAGCGAGGAAGGCTGAGCTCAGATGACCCCGCCTCTTCTGAAAAAGAAAGCCCTTCGGCCCTCGGGCCACTGCCCAGGTGTAGCCAACAGTATATTAACTTGCACCAGTAGGTTTCATATTTTGTATTTTCATATAAGGATTATTTCAGGATTATTCCAGAATAACACGACTTTATGGCACATGAAATATCCAAGGACTCTTAGAAAATAACCAGTGACTTTCAGCTGCTGGGATGGTTATTTATCCCAAATTCTTGGCATCAAGTGCCATCACCCATCCAGGGGCTGCTGGAGCATCCAAACCTGTTCTAAAATCTGAAAATAAGGGTCTGCCTTGTATCTTAAGCATATAAGTTCCGTGCCAGGGAGGTGACAGAAAAGGGGCCATCTGGTTCTGCAAGTTTCTGGCTCTGGAGGCTGGCCTCCCAAACTCCCCCGCCTGCAGGTGGGTTAAGAACCCAATTAGTATCCATGAAGATGTGGGTTCGATCCCTGGCCTCACTCGGTGGGTTAAGGATCCGATATTGCCCCAAGTGGTGGTGTCGGTTCTTAACCCGCTGAGCCACAATGAGAACTCCCGCTCCAGAATTTATACGCTTGAAATGAGAGCCCTGTCTTGCAAATGGTCCCTGGGGCTCGACCCTTTCTTGAACGCCTCTCTAGGCGTTTGTGGAGCTCAGGGTACATGAATATCGTCTCAATCATAAAAGAGTCTCTGAGTATGAAGTTGATTTCAACACCTCAAAAATCATTTCACACCAGGTAGCTAGCATCTCTGATGAGGCTGGGGCAAACCCTTTCAAGAATAGACTTCTTAAGAGGGTGGCAGATGCTTCTGAAGGTAATGCCAAGATACGTATTGGCCACTCATCTGAACTCCTCTGTTCTGACGCCTGCTGTGCAGACAGGGGAGGGGCGAGGCCAACCTCCAGAGCTAGAAGTGCTGCCGCAAGCCGTAGCATAGGTCACAGATGTGCCTTGGATCCAGTGTCGCCATGGCTGTGGTGTAGGCCGGCAGCTGCAGTTCCAAATGGACCCCTGGCACAGGAACTTCCACCTGTTGCAGGTACAGGTGTAAAAAGTTAACTAATTCTGGAGTGTTGGCTTATACATTGGTCATACTTTGAGGAGGACACCAAAAAATAAATAAAAGTCATCATCTTTGTCTTTCAGGGACCCCCGCAACCCCAGTGGCAGGAGAG
Source organism: Catagonus wagneri (assembly GCA_004024745.2). NCBI lineage: Eukaryota > Metazoa > Chordata > Mammalia > Artiodactyla > Tayassuidae > Catagonus > Catagonus wagneri. The sequence goes on along the minus strand of PVHT020000170.1, from coordinate 8,533,719 downwards.
AGACTAACTTGTGAATAACTGCCCATTTTTTGGATTCCCCTGGTGGCTCAGTGGGCAAAGGATCCAGTGTTGTTGCTGCTGTGGTTTAAGTTTGAGCCCTGGCCTGGCAACTCCTACATGAATATATAAAGAACTTCCCAAACTCTGTGGTAAGAAAACAAATGACTAAATCAAAATATGTACGAAAGACTTGAATGGTCGCTTCGCCAAGGAAGGTATGCAGATAGCAAGTAAGCTCCTTAATAGCCAACATCATTCACCACGTAGAACCAAGCGGCTCTTGCTCGTCCCCCATTCGGACTTCATCATTGATTTCCATCTTTTGTTAGCACTAGAAACTCCTTTTACTTTTTCTTTCTTTCTTTCTTGGCTTTTTTGGGGGGCCACACCCATGTCATATGGGGTCGAATTAGAGCTGCAGCCACTGGCCTACACCACAGCCACAGCACTGTGGGATCCGAGCCACATCTGCAGCCTACACCACAGCTCATAGCAATGCTGGTTCCTTGCCCACTGAGTGAGTCCAGGGATCAAACCCGCGTCCTCATGGAGACTGGTTGGATTCATTACTGCTGACCATGATGGGAACTCCTAGAAATTCCTTTTTTCAAATGGACTGTGGGTGGGCCTCCAATACCCTAAACGATCTAGGTTAGAGTTGTTCCGTTAGAGGTTAGGGGAACCCCAAGATCACTCAACACCCCTCTTCCTTCCACTGTCCCAGAGGTACCACCTTACGGCCCTAGGCCTGAGCCCAAGCATCTCCAGATGATCTTCTAGATCCTCAGCATCTGTGTAGACCTGAGGGCGGGGCTGTTCCCTCCAGGTCTAACCATCGTGTTGGTTGAGGGACGGAAGCACAGAACACGGAGGCGACTAAGAGAAGTCGGGGCACCGGCTTCAGAAGCTCTGTGCTGGGACCCTTCTGGTTCCCCTTTGGTTTGTCAGAGTGCCCTCTCGGCAGCCCCCCCTCTCAGTCCTTGTCTCCCACAACAAGGATTTGGAGGTGCAAGCTGGGGAGCGCCGCCGTGGCGGGGGTGGACCCAGCGGCCTTGCCGCCCAGGGTGGAGGCAGACGTCTCTCCAGGCCGGAGCCATCAGCTCAGGCCAGAGCAGACAATTTCCCCTCAGGCCTGCCTGTGACTCTTTTAATGAGCCGCGCCCGTCCATTGCCCTGAGCGAAAACTGCTCCCGCAATCAAGAGTCAGGTAGCCTCGTGCAGCAAGTTTACTTACGCCCTCAGAGCGAGCAGGCCGCCCCAGGGTAGGGACTGGCCCTGGCTGCAACCGGGTCTTTCCTTACCTCCCTGTATTGCGGACCTGTTTGGAGACGTCGATTCTCTTGAGCCAGGCACACCCCCTGCGCCTCCAGTAAAGGCTGAGTGTGGTTTTGATGTCTGTATGGGGGGCGGGGGTGGGGGGACGTTGGGATCCTCTGATTGGTTCCAGGCCGGGTGGCTTATTTGCATGGGAAAAGCTGATAGGCAGGTTCTGCGAAGAGCAGTACCTGCATGTGTCTTCATTGCTTGATCACAAGGCCTCCTCCTGTATTTGATCGTGGATAAAGAGCCTATTTTGAATCACGCGGGTCAGAGGTTCTGTCCCATCCTACCTAACAGGTTTCTGGCCTTTCAGGCATTTCCTCCCCCTGTGGGTGTGCCCCAGGGTGAAGCACAGAAGTCAAATATTGATCAGCGGTATGTTTCTTGCCAGCTCCCTTCCCCGGGGCTGGAATCACGCTAAGAGTGAATATTCCTCTCCCCAGACACCCCTGCTTTCAAAGCACCACGTCTGTAAGCGAGATCATTCAAGCTTCTGCCAGTCCCCTTCCATGGGGTGCACCGGAGCTGTTACTATCTTGCAGGTGAAACCGACCCGGTGGTGACTGAGCTCGTGGGCTGCAAAGATGCTTCCCAGCCCTGTGACCTTCTGCCACTTCCTTGTCCTGTGCCCATCAAGACATCGGGGAGATGTTTTGAACCGGCCCTGGCACCTCAGGAGCCCTTGGTACATGGCAGCTCTGAAGGCTGGTCCCTGACTCAGGAGCATATCTCCAGGAAACAGGGGGACGAGGGAGAGAACCAGAACTGGAGCCTCAAGGTGCCTCCTTGATCGCTTTTCCTAGCTACTCCAAGATCCTTTGTGAAGCTGTGCACCCCAAAGAAGAGTTTCTGATCTCCAAAATAAAGTAAAAAGTGCTAACATTTATGTACTGGCGCACAAAGGAGCAATACAGTGATACGAACGCTCTAGTATCCAGAATTTTTTTGGCCATGTCCATGGCATGCAGAAGTTCCCAGGCCAGGGATCGAACCCGAGTAACACGAGTGACACACGAGTGACAATGCCAGGTCCTTAAGCATGAGGCCACCAGGGAACTCCCAGAATTTTTCATTATAGGTTTTACTAAGCAAATCAAGCATAATTATTCAGAAAGAATTCATCATAATCAACATAGGGATTGACTGACTCACTCACCTAAGCACCTTTTTCACAAGTAAAATTCTTTTTTTGTCTTTTTTTTTTAAGGGCCTCAGAAGTGGCATATGGAAGTTCCCAGGCTATAGATTGAATCAGAGCTATAGCTGCCAGCCTCCACGTCCACAACCCACACCGCAGCTCACGGCAACACCAGATCCTTAACCCACTGAGCGGGGCCAAGGATCAAACCCTCATCCTCATGGATACTAATCGGGTTTGTTACCGATGAGCCACGACGGGAACTCCAGAAGTAAAATTCTTATTAATTATTGTTAAATCCCAGTGCCAATCATGACCTTGAAAGCTTTACAAGCATAACTCGTTTATTTCTCACTGCAGTTGGGTGAGGTAGGGGCTGTTATCTCCCCATCTCACAGACAAAGAGACTGAGCCCCAGAGAGGTCAAATCACTGGCCCCCAGAAAGCAGTGTGTTGCCGACTAGAAAGAATCCAAAGCCATAATTATGCACCTTGCTTCCCACTGCTTAGCCTGAAGTGGACAGGAGGCTGGGAGGAATTCGCAGAGATGTGTTTCAAAGGAAGAAATCCTGAAAGCCATCGCTAGTCCCTGGGCTGGAAGCTGGATCAGAGATTTTTTAAAAAGAGATAGGAAGCCAGTGACCCTGCTTTCCTCAGAGGCACCACGTCCAGGAATACTTGGTGAGCAACACAAAAAAGTAATTAGAGACAAGGTGAAAATGGGAGAGGAAGAGTCGTGCGAAAAAGGGTGAATCCCTCTCTGCAGGTCTGGGACCAGCCCTGTACGTAGTCCTGTGGTTTTTCAACTTCTCTTCCTCTTACAGACTTAAGAATATGACTTTTGGAGTTCCTTCGTGGCTCAGTGGTTAACGAATCCGACTAAGAACCGTGAGGTTGCGGGTTCGATCCCTGGCCTTGCTCAGTGGGTTACGGATCCGGCGTTGCCGTGAGCTGTGGTGTAGGTTGCAGACGTGGTTCGGATCCTGCATTACTGTGGCTGTGGCGAAGGCCGGCAGCTACAGCTCCTGTTAGACCCCTAGCCTGGGGACCTCCATATGCCGTGGGTGCAGCCCTAGATAAGGCAAAAAGACAAAAAAAAAAAAGAATATGACTTTTAAGATTCCTGTGGTTTGTGTGTGCTGAGGCCAGGGTGTTAAAAAAGGTATTCAAAAAAAAAGATTTTTTTATGGCTGCACCTGCAGCATATGGAAGTTCCCAGACTAGGGATCAAATCAGAGCTTCAGCCGCCAGCCAGCACCACAGCCACAGCAACACCGGATCCAAGCCACATCTGCGATCTACACCATAGCTTGCGGCAACATGGGTCCTTAACCCACTTAAAGAAGCCATTGATGCAGGATTGAAACTGCAGCCTCACAGACATGCAGGGGGTTGGGTTCTTAACCCCCTGAGCCATGACAGGAACTCCCAAAACCATATTTAAAGGGTCTAAAGTCTCATGCACTAAAACTTTGGGAGACCCAGCCGTACAGTTTTTTGGTGCAGGACTTCTCAGAGCCTTTATTGTGACTTGCAAATGTTCAAGAGGGTCATGAGGAATGCTGCCTTTTCCGAACATATCTAATTATCGACCCATTTTTCAAAGAGCAGTTTGCAGGGCTCATGTTCCTAGGCCCTCATATTGGAGAATGATGTTCTCAAGCAAAATAAATCAATGGGAAATAACAACGTGGTAACAGCTATTATTTCTGCTCTCATGGGATATCCACTTGGCTCGGTGATATTTAAGTTCATGAACACAGAAGAAAGGAAGCTTGTTGAGGCACTTTGAGAAGTGAAGTTGGAGTCTGACCTTCACGGAGCTGGACCACACTGTCCTCAGAATCCGCAGAAAACAGATGTCTACCCCTGGAAAAACAGTTGAGTGTTACAAAAACCACGTAGCTGTGTAAATTTGTTTCAAGCACAAACCAAGAGAGCATGCTTTTCGGAGTTCCTGTCGTGGCTCAGCGGCAACGAATCTAACTGGTATCCATGAGGACACAGGTTCAATCCCTGGCCTCGCTCAGTGGGTTAAGGATCCAGCGTTGCCATAAGCTGTGGTGTAAGTCACAGACGAAGCTTGGATCACGTGTTGCTGCAGCTGTGACTGTGGTGTAGGCCGGCAGCTGTAGCTCCGATTCGACCCCTAGCCTGGGAACCTCCATATGTCATGGGTGCGGCCCTAAAAAGACAAAAAAAAAAAGAGAGAGAGAGAGAGAAGAGGGTTTTCCAGCACTTGCTGCCTTGCTATGTTCCCCATGCAGCCAAGGAAGGAAGCACATTCATTTATGAGTTTCGTCCTAGAAAAAGCGAGTGGAGAGGCAGGAAGCCCCAGATCCCGTCATCGGGATAAGACCCAGTTCCTCGTCAAGGGACTGGCTCCCGTTACAGAACGTCCGGGCTTGACAACGCCAACACCAGCCAAAATCCGTGCCACGAACAGAGGTCTGTGGGCAGGCTTCTCCTGGCCATGTCACACCTTCTCCACCTGCATCGCCCTAGATCCCAGGCTTGCTGGGGAGCGCTGGGCCCCTGGCTCGGCCTCTTTGTTCTGTAACAATTGCCAAGGCTCACAGGACCGTGCAGCAGGCAGGGCAAGGGCTTAGAGGCAGCGAGAGCAGACGGATGTCTGCCAGAGCCTGTACATCCGAGCGGAAGGACCCATCAGAGCAGCCGTCATCACTGGGCTCACGAGATCCCCACCAGCCAGCTGGACCTACGACCCCCTTTCTGGGTCTCGGGTGTCATTGTCCAGACAGACACCCAGGTGGGAGGCCTGAGGTCCCTCCTCTCTCTCCCTCACAAATCCAGTCGGTCCTCCCCAAGCACATCTCTTGACTCCGCCCCAGGCCGGGCCTCCCCACTCCTAGCCGGCGCTTTACAGCCACGCTATGCTCAGCCTCCCCCTGAGCGCCACTGTCGGAGGAATCGGACCTACTTAAGTTGGGCCCTTGCTTAAAAAAAGCCGTTGCTTCTGGCCAGCTGCCGGCCCACACCAGATGACTATTCGCGACTTGGCCTCGACTGCTTACCCAGCCTCAGAACCAGCCAGGCACTGCCCAGCCCCTCTTACCAGCCATGCTGATGGTCTGCCCCTCGTGACACGACACTCTGGCCTCAATTATTATTCCCCTGATCACTCTTCCTTCCTCAGATCTCTAGAAAACTCCTATATAGCCATTGGAACCCCACATCAAATGCCCCCTTCTCTCCCCAGCTCGTACTTAGTGATTTCAGCTTTCTGCCATGTGTGTCCCTGCCTCTGGGGCAGCACTCACCACACGGCCCTGCTGGAGCTGCTAGCTCACATGTTTGTTGCCACGTCAGAACACAGATCTCGTGTCATTTGTTTTTAAATCCCTGAGCCTCACGTGGTGTTGCCATATAAGTGTTAAATCGTGCCCTAGAAGATGCTGAGGAATGCCCTGCCTTCCTTGCTGTCACCCCCCCTGCCACCGCCAGAAGCCCGCCCACGGCATCATGCAGATCAAAGAGGAAGAGGTGGGAGCTCTCCTTTTTGTTCTTGGTTGCTCATCCCCGTCACTAGATACAGCCAGCTGTTAGTCATTCGGGCTGAAATATGGATGAGCTATGTGGAAAAATAGGGCCTTATCTGCAGGCGGGGCAGCACATTAAGATGAGTGCTGGGACTGAGGCAGGTACATCTCCAAGGAGACGGTGGCTCAGCACACACCTAGCACTACAGGGGACAGCAGCCTTGGCCACGGGAGGTCCCTGGGGTGCCGGGGCCATGGGCTGGGAAGGGGAAGGCTTGGCTGGGGCCCCACAGGGATGGCCTGCTCCATCACTTTGACTCTGGTCCTGATCCATACTTGGGGAACGATGTTTGTGTTCATTTTGCCAAGTACTTCAAGCCCCGGTCACAGTGAAGGGACTTTGGGAAATTAATAGATGCATGAATTATTTGTTTTTTTCTCATCTCAAAGGACTGGAATTGCACAATTAATATTGCAACTCTCCATCATACTGGAGGCCGCATGCAAGCAAATCAGGATGCCTGTGTCTGCCGAGTTCCACCTACAGGACTATAAATAGAATATTTTTGTGAGTTCCTTTTGATGGGATTATTGCTAACGATAAAAGAACCAGGCAAGAAAGTGCAGTGTCAGACCATTAGTGAATAAAATCCTAGAGTGAATTGAAATGCTGGAGTTTAATCAATAAATTTAGAAAAGCTAGGACACAGAATAATCAGTTTTACTTATTTAAACAAAGGAAGGGTAAGAGTTCCTGTCATGGCTCGGTGGTTAACGAATCCGACTAGGAACCATGAGGTTGAGGGTTCGATCCCTGGCCTTGCTCAGTGGGTTAAGGATCCGGTGTTGCTGTGAGCTGTGGTGTAGGTCACAGACACAGCTCGGATCCCGTGTTGCTGTGGCTCTGGTGAAGGCCGGAAGCTACAGCTCCAATTCTACCCCTAGCCTGGGAACCTCCATATGCCACAGATGCGGCCCTAAAAAGACAAACAAAAAAAGAGGGGGCAGGCAGAATTTGCAGTAGGCATGGATGGTCTGCCATGGATGGAGAGATTAAAGTAATTCAGCTGGGTCTCAGAAAGGGACAGTAACCGGTATTTTTCCATATCTAAGCTTTTAATCTTAGGGGGGAAAAAGATCATTAAATAAACGCACCATTAATTTTATTTTATAGCATAAGAAAACAGTTTAAAGGTTTAATGCCTAGATTTTTTCCAGCCTCGAAATGAAGCACTGTAAATTTCCCACTACATTTATGTTTTTAATGATGATAATAGCTGTTCTGAAATGGGTAAAAGCTCCCCCTGGGTGAAAGAAGTTGCTATTCAGTAATTTACAGAGCCCAGCCCTCCCCGCCCCGTCCAGCTCGGCAGAACAAGCCAGGGCGGGACCCTCATTCTCACAGTCTTTGCCCTTGACCCGAGGGCTCTTGAAAATCCCGGAAGCAGGAAAGTCCTTCTCGGACCGTCTCTGCCGTCACCCGCGAAGAGCAAGGCCATGTAGAAGGAACTAGGAGACCCTTCCCGGGGTAGGAATCTGTGTCTTTCCCCCAGGAGCGTGACGATGACCCACTCCCCCCACCCCAACCCGCCCAGGGGTCGAGCGTGACGTCCCCCTCCTGAATAACCTTTGGAGCTGGCTTCCTGCTCTCTGAAGGGAAAACCTTTCCCAGCTACCCTAGCAAGTCGTCAGAAGCGTTTGTCTGGGATGCGGAGCCCCCAACCTCTGCCCGGGCTTCACTGCGGCCAGAAAGGAGTTGAGCTTTCCGGCTGGAGAGGCCTTGAGCACAGCAAGGCTGGAGGGTTCCGGGTCTGGGGCGGCACCTTAGCTCTGGACTCATATCAGTTCTTCCAGGAGTTCCCATTGTGGTTCAGTGGTTTCGAACCCAACTAGGAACCATGAGGACGCCGGTTCGATCCCTGGCCTCGTTCAGTGGGTTAAGGATCCAGGGTTGCTGTGAGCTGTGGTGTAGGTCACAGACACAGCTCAGATCTGGTGTTGCTGTGGCTGTGGTGTAGGCCAGAGGCTACAGCTCTGATTCTACTCCTAGCCTGGGAACCTCCATACACCTCAGGTGTGGCTATAAAAAGCAAAAAAGGAAAAGAAAAACCTACCAGGGCCTGTTAAAATAACAAAGTGAAGGGTGACAACACTAGCCAACAGAAATGCCCTTTAGGGAGTAAAGACGACAAGGAAGCAATAGTTCGATATCTGTTGTAAGCCCCTAAGCCCCCAGCATGGCAGACTGACGAAATCAGGCCATGAAATGCCCCCCACCCCCCAGCAGACACTGGGCACGTGGATCCCAGCCTGCAGGCTGGCTGCCGGGTCTCTCTCCCACAGCCCATCGGGAATAGGTGCCCTGGCTGGTGAGAGAGAGCCTTGGCGACCTGCACACATGACGTGAAGGGCAAGACCTGGCCCCTGCTCCAGGGACCCTGGAAAATCTGTAGCTCAGACCCAAGCCCTTGGGCCTTGTCAGATGACCATCCTTCCTCCATTTGCAGGAAAGATGGCATTCAAAACCTGTCCCCAGGAGACCATGCTCTCGATGCGGGGAGACAGGCCTGAACAGGGAGCCCCCAAGAAAGAACGGCCTCCTGGTAGGGGACCTCCCGCCTTCTTAGAACCCGAAATCCTGCTGAGGGTTTAATCCCTGCTCCGTTCAGACTGAATATGGAGGTTGTCCATCCTTATCCTTGGCATCAGCTGTGATTTTAGTCACGGGCCCACTCTACTGTCCCGCCCCGTGACTGTCCCAAAGCTCACCCCTCCGTCAGTCACCGTATAACCCTTCCTGGCCCATTACTCCCTTGGCGTGGGCCAGTCCTCCGGCGGTCGGGGACGTTTTTATGTGTTTGTTTTGCTTTGCTTTACTCTAGGGTTAAGGGGTCCTCTTAAAATTCTGCGTGAAAGGCCTAAGTCTCTATTAGAAAATCTTTGTCAAATTTGACATTTTTTTTAGCCACCCCACAGGAGTTCCCCAGGCCAGGGATCAGACCCAAGTCCCAGTTGTAACCTACCGCCCGCAGCTGCAGCAGCCTTAACCAGATCCTTAACCACTGTGCCAGGCCGGGAATCAAACCTGTGTCCCAGTGCTGCAGAGATACTGCCAATCCCTTTGCACCACAGTGGGAAATCCAAAATTTTATTTTTAATTTTTTTATCGAAGTATAGTTTCAAGTGTACAATGTACTTATTCAAAAATTTTATAGGTTGTAGTCCATTTAAAATTATTATAAAAATTGGCTATGTTCCCTGTGCTCTATGATATATCCTAGTAGCTTCTCTGTTTTAGCCACCAGTTTGTTCTCTATATCTGTGAGTCTGCTTCCGGTTTGCTATGTTCATCTGTTTGCTTTGTATTTTAGATTCCACATATAAATGATAGCATGCAGTGTTTGTCTTTCTCTGACTTAACTTCTCTAAGCATAATAAATTCCAGCTCCACCCAGAAATTCTCTCTGAAGATTAGATTTCTTGCTTGTATAATGGGAGTCATATAAACGTAGGTTTGTCCTAAGGATTCAAGGTCAAGGTAAAGGCGAAAAAGCCTTTTGGAAATGAAAACATATCGGCATATTTATTCTCATTTCAGTCACCATCCACAAAAGAAAGTTTGATAAGAAAAAGGAGTTCCCATTGTGGCTCAGTGGGTTAAGAACCTGACTAGTCTCCATGAAGATTCAAGTTCAGTCCCTGGCCTCGCTCAGTGGGTTAAGGATCTGCATTGGCACAAGCTGTGGCGTGGATCAAGAATGCGGCTCAGAGCTGGCGTTGCTGAGGCTGCTGCTCTGGTTCAGCCCTTAGCCTGGAAACTTCCATATGCCGCAGGTGCGGCCCTAAAAAGGACAAAAAGAGAAAAAAGAAAAGAAAGAGAAAAGCAGCTCTCAGATTACTATACCCCAGGCAAGTCGCAGTCGGACACCCCCTCTCCATGCCTGCACACAGAGGCCCAGACAGAGATCTGGCCAAGCCTGCCTCCTGGTGACTGCGGCGTCCTTGTTCCCAGGACGTTTGATTCCATTGGTTCAGTTAACTTGGCACATGTTCTTGGGCGCTGACCGTGGGTAGCCTGTAAGTTCCACAAGGACAGGGCTCAGGCCTGATTCAGGCCTCATTTTGTCCCCCTCAACAAACGACGTGGTCCCTCGATAAGTATTTGATTGACAGACCAGCAGACATGAGGCTGAGGACAACGACACCAACCACTAAAGGTCAGAGTGGGCAAGGAGTGGCCACGATGCACACAAGTGACAGCGTGCCCTGGACCAAGGCGCAGCGGGTTCCATGGTGCAAGGAGGATGACGTGAGTGACTCTGCTCGGCCCCTGGGATGGGGACGTGCTGCTGGGGGACCTGGCAGGACAGCCGGACCCCCCAGAGCAGGTGGAACTTCATACCAAATGAGGAAACAGAGAAGAGGTGTTCCTGGCAGCCGTAAAGCAAAGGCCACCAAGGCGGAAAGGGACAGAGTATGGCTTTCCTATTGCGGCTGAAACAAACAACTATAAACTTAGTGGTTTCAAAGAAACACGGGTGTATTATCGTGTCATTCTAGAGGTCAGTAGTCCAGTGGGTTCTGCTGGTTACACTGAAGTCTCCCAAGGCCAAAATCAAGGCCTCAGCAGGACTGAGTGTCCGGGAAAATCCCCTTTTACAGCTCACTCAGGCTGCTGGCAGAACTGAGTTACAGGCCTGAAGTCCTTGTTTCTGACCAAGGTTAACGTCAGCCTCCTAAGAGAAAAGAGGAAAGTCTTATTCAATTTCTTTGATGTTTATTTCTTGCCTTCCTTTTGGTCTAGACTTCTTTTCCCAGTGTGGCAATTTTATGGCTTGAATCTTCTTTTTTTTTTTTTTAATTTTGTTTATTTATTTTTAGGGCTGCAGGTACAGCATATGAAGATCCCAGGCTAGGGGTCTCTCCAGAGCTGCAGCTGGCCTATGCCACAGACACAGCAATGTGCGATCTGAGCCACATCTGCGACCTACACCACAGCTCACGGCAGCGCCAGATTCTTAACCCACTGAGCAAAGCCAGGGATCAAACCCACATCTTCATGGATACCAGTCGGGTTCATTACCACTGAGCCACGATGGGAACTCCCTATGGCTTGAATCTTAAAGGAAAGGTTGAATGAAACTTTTATTGAGAACTAATGTATGTTGGGCTTCAAACCTATATAAAGACCTTTCCACGTTGCTGAAGCACTTGTCAAATATTTATCAAAATAGATGTGTTCCATTACGACTGGCTCCAACCAGCTGAAGGGACCTGGGATGTCAGAACACCTAGGATTTAATTGAAGACACTTTCCTGAACAATAAGCAATGGGACTTCTTTCTGAATCATATGGAGCTTCCCAGTACAGGGGTCAAATCAGAGCTGCAGCTGCTGGCCTACACCACAGCCACAGCAACGCCAGATCCAAGCCGCATCTGCCACCCATGCCACAGCAATGCCAGATCCTCTAATCCATGGAGCAAATCCAGGGATTGAACCCATACCCTCATGGATACTAATTGGGTTCTTAACTCAATGAGCCACCATGGGAACTCCAACAATAGGACTTCTTTTGACCAACTGTGTACAGAAACAATGCAATCATCTCATCCTATCCAGAAGATAAGATTCAGTGCTTAGTTAGCATAATCACCATGAATTTCCCCTTTCTGGCATTTAAAAAACCCTGAATTTTCCACTATAATATAAGCAACTATTTATATTGGCCAGGGTTCTCTAGAGAAAAAGAACTAGTAGGATGTAGACAGGGAGAGAAAGAGACAGAGATTTTAAGGATGTTCATGCCATTGTGAAGGCTGGCGATCCCAAATCTGCAGGATGGGCCAGCAGTCCATCAACTGATTAGATGAGGCCCACCTGTGGTATGGAGGGAACTTTGCTTTGCTTAAAATTTACTGATTTAAATGTTAACCACATCTATAAACGCCTTCACCGTTTTAGTTGCATTTTGACAGCTCTTTTTATGTGGGTATGTATATGTGTATGTATATAGTTTACTAGTATTTTTACTTCATATGCACTGTCTTTTGTTAGATGTGTGGTTTGAAAATATTCTCTTCCAGCAGTTTATCTTTTCACTATTTTAGCAAGGTTTTTCATGGAGCAAAAGTCTCATTTCATTTTTTCCCTTTATGGATTCTGATTTCGATGTAAAATCTAAGAACTGTTTGCCTGGTCCTAGGTCCCAAAGGTTTTCTCCTCTATTTCTTTCTAAGAGGTGTATAATTTTACATTTAAGCACGTGATCCATTTTGAGTTAATTTTTATGTAACATGTGAGATTTATGCAAAGGATGACTTCTCTGCCTATGAATGTCCAGTTATTCCAGAACCATTTCCTAAAAAGTCTATCTTTCTTCCACTGAATTCCTCCACTCTTGTCAAAAACCAGTTGGGACTACTCGTGTAAGTCTATTTCTAGGTTTCTGTTCTGTTCCTTTATCTATTGGTCCTCTGCCAATATTACTTTTGATTACTGTATCTATATAATAAATCCCTTTTTTTTTTTTTTAGGGCCGCACTTGTGGCACATGGAGGTTCCCAGTCTAGAGTCGAATCAGAGCTACAGCTTCTGGCCTACGCCACTGCCACAGCAATGCCAGATCCGAGCCGCATCTGTGACCTACACTAGAGCTCATGGCAACACCAGATCCCCAACCCACTGAGCGAGGCCAGGGATTGCACCCGCAACCTCATGTTTCCTAGTCAGATTTGTTTCCACTGTGCCACGACAGGAACTCCTATATAATAAATCTTGAAATTGAGTAGACAGTCTCTCCCCACTTTATTCTTTTTCAAAATTGTCTTAGCTATTCTAGTTCTTTTGCTTTTTCATATAAATTTTAGAATAATCTATATTATTTTCTTCCTTTATATATACTTCTTAGCTTTGTTTAGTTTCTTAAACTGAGAGCTTAGATTATTGATTTGAGAGCTCTTTCTTCCTATTAAAAGCACTTAATACTACATCATTCAATGATAATTCCCTCTATGCACAGCTTTAGCTGAATTCCACCAATTTTGATAGTCACATTTTCCTTTTCACCTAGCTCAAAATGTCCTAATTTCCCATGTCACTTCAGTAACTCTTGCGGATTACTTATGATTTCCAAGTATTTGGGGGTTTCCAGATATCCTTCTATTATTGATTTCTACTTTAATTCTGTTATGATTAGAGAACATACTTTTAATGATTTCAGTTTTTCAAGTGCGTTAGGATTTGTTCTGTGACCCAGAATGTGGTCTATCTTGGTCAAAGTTCTGTGTGCATTTCAAAACAATGTGTACTTGAGTGGAACGTTCTGTAAAGGTCAATTATGGCAAATTGGCTCATAGTGTTACTCCAGTCCTTGCTGATTCTGTCAATGACTTCGTTCTGTCAATGACTGAGAAAGAAGGGCCTAAGTGTAACTATGGATTTATCTTCTTCTAGTTTTGATTCTATGCAATTTTGCTTCGTGTATTTTCAAGTTTAGATGTATGCACATTAGGATTGCTATACTTCTTGATGATTGACTATTTATCAATGCATACTGCCCTTCTCAATCCTCAGTAAGTTTCTTCGCTCTAAAATCTACTTTGTGTGATATTAATGTAGCCATTTCAGATTTCTATTGATTAGGATTTTGATGATATATCTTTTTAACCTAACTATGTCATTATATTTAAAAACTGGTTTCTTATAGACAGCACAGTTAGGTTTCTGTTTCCCTCACCAATCTGATAATCTCTGACTTTTAATTGGTATTTTAGGATCATTTACATCTCATATTATTATTCACATGGTTAGGTGCAATTTTATTAAATATTTTTAGTCCTTTGTGTATTGTTCCAATTTTCCCCCTTCTAGTCTTTTTTGGATTATTCCAATGGTTTTTAGCTTCCATTTTATTTTACCTATAGGTTTTTGTTTTTGTTTTTGTCTTTTTGCCTTATCTAAGGCCGCACCTGCAGCATATGGAGGTTCCCAGGCTAGGGGTCTAACAGGAGCTGTAGCTGCCAGCCTTCACCACAGCCACAGCAATGCGGGATCCTTAACCCACTGAGCAAGGCCAGGGATCGAACCCACAACCTCATGGTTCTTAGATTCGATAACCACTGAGCCACAACAGGAACTCCTACCTATAGGTTTTTTGCCTATATTTTATATACGGTATTTTTAGTTGCTCCAGGGATTATAATATAAATATGTATATTATAATATAAATGTTGTGTGTGTGTATATGTATGTATATATATATTTCATAGTCTACCTATAGTTGATATTTTACTGCCTCAAGTAAAATGTCAAAGATGATTTATAACCATTCAGTTATATGTGACTAATGCTATAAATCTTACTTTATATTATAGTTGCCATATGGATATATGGATTATATCTTTATATAATCAATGTTACTTTTTTTTTTGTCATTTTAGGACCACACTTGTGGCATATGGAGGTTCCCAGCTAGGGGTCTAATTGGAACTGTAGCTGCCGGCCTACGCCACAGCCACAGCAACACAGGATCCAAGCCGCATCTGCGACCTACACCACAGTTCACAGCAATGCCGGATCCTTAACCCACTGAGTGAAGCCAGGGATCGAACCTGCAACTGCATGGTTCCTAGTCAGATTTGTTTCTCTGCGCCACAACAGGAACTCCAAATCAATGTTACTTTTTTATTTCAATAGCCATACATATTTTTAAACACCCAATAAAGAAGAAAAGTCTACTATATTTACTCAGATATTTACCATATGTATCATTTTGTTACCTAGATATTTTACACTTACTCTTCCTTCACTTCTGTTCTAAGTATTCCTGTGGTATCATTGTCCCTTGGCCTGCGAAAGGAAGAACTTCCTTTAGCATTTCTTTCAGAGCAGGTGTGATGATGACAAACTCTCTGTTTCTGTCTGTGGTTTGCCATCAGTCTTCACCAGATGTAGAAC
>PVHT020000170.1:8472775-8508768 GCA_004024745.2 Catagonus wagneri | reverse complement strand
GGGCCGCACCCGCGGCATGTGGAGGTTCCCAGGCTAGGGGTCTAATTGGAGCTATAGCCACTGGCCTACACCACAGCCACAGCAATGCGGGAACCGAGCCACGTCTGCAACCTACACCACAGCTCACGGCAACGCCAGATCGTTAACCCACTGAGCAAGGGCAGGGATCGAACCTGCAACCTCATGGTTCCTAGTCGGATTCGTTAACCACTGCGCCATGACGGGAACTCCTCTATCGCTTTTCCAAAGCCCCCAAGTTTTGGCCCATTTTTAACTCACAGTCAGTTAATTCACTCTCCAGTTTTTTCCCCCCAGCACCTGTAGTTGGGAAGGAGGAGCTGACCAATAAACTCAATGCAGAAATTTATAGTCATTCTTTTTAAATCTTATATTGACTTTTGGTCAAAGTTCCAGGATTTGGAGAAACGTTTTGTTTGTTTGTTTGTTTGTTGTCTTTTTGTCTTTTCAGGGCTGCACCCACAGCTTATGGTGGTTCCCAGGCTAGGGGTTGAATCGGAGCTGTAGCTGCCGGCCTTCGCCACAGCCACAGCCACAGCCACACCAGATTTGAGCTATGTCTGTGACTTACACCACAGCTCATGGCAACACCAGATCCTTAACTCACTGACCAAGGCCAGGGATTGAACCCACAACCTCATGGTTTCTAGTTGGATTCACTTCCGTTGTGCCACAACGGAACTCCAAAGAGAAACCTTTTATCTTGAGTATGCAATGGGAATTTCCATTCGGCTTTTTGTGGTTTGCAAATTTAATGAACAGGCATTCCATTTCTTCATTTATTCACTCAACAGATAACTTACACATAACCCACTATGTGCAAGTCGTTAGCTAACGCTTCCTGTG
Organism: Catagonus wagneri; assembly: GCA_004024745.2. Classification (NCBI taxonomy): domain Eukaryota; kingdom Metazoa; phylum Chordata; class Mammalia; order Artiodactyla; family Tayassuidae; genus Catagonus; species Catagonus wagneri. Next base: position 8,507,904 of record PVHT020000170.1, on the reverse strand, counting down.
GGACAGGAATTTCTGTAAGACACAGGGATGGTTTGCAGGGACCTGCACCCCGACAAACACATCCACTAAGTCTTTATTTGCATGACTAAGAGAAACCACCCCCGGGTTTCAGTTCTCTACCTCCAGACCGTGTCCTTAATCAATGCTATCTGAAGACAGTAATTCGTCAGGTCGGAGTCCTCTTCCTGGACCCTAGGCTCATACCCCCTCGTCTCTCCACCTTATTGAAGAATATTTCCATGAAAAACTTCACCAAGTATTTTCATGAGATGAAAACATGCATAAAGTATTCCTAAATTCACTAATTAAAAACAAGAAGAAAAGAAGGTTGGTTGGTTATGGTCCTTCATCAAGAGCCTAAGCCGGTACCCAGTGTCCCTTATTTCCTCTTGTAATTGCTCAGATGCCATCTGTTTCACGCACCATTCTCAAAGCTACCAGGGAGTGACTTGTGAAGTTCACCAGTCCAGAGAGTCTTTGTTTTGCTGCTTTTTCTGTCAATCGCCAGTGTCTGGAGTCATTCCCGGGACCATGGCTCCTCAAAGGTGCCTGGTGGGAGCTCTGAGAAATACTCCGGGCTGTGACTGGTCTGAAGCTGAAGCGTCCATTTGCCATTGAATTGCTCAACCCATTTTCTGACTGTCCTCTCACCTCTCCCATGCCTTTTATACTGTTCTGCTCTTTCCAGCCAGAAGAAGTCCTTGGCAGACCACAGACTGAGTGATTCTGTTGGCTTCCTTCCATGGAGGACACAAGAAGCATCATCCTCAAGTGAAGGTCTCACACTTCACCATTACCCGACCCTCTTCTTACAGGTCCCTGCCAAAGACTTCATTTCGTTTAGATGGAGCCCGCCCCCTCCCTCCTTTGTACGTTACTTCATAAAGCTGAGCTCAAAGACTCTTATGCAGATTTCCTTCTGTCTCTTCTACATGCCTTTCCCTTTAGTATTAGCTGAGAATTCTAAATCATCATTTTATGCTTTTCCCCAAGTTTCTATTCCTTATGGGTAAACTTATGAGTAAATCTCGCTCTTTCTTTTTTCTTTTTTTTTTTTGCCACACCTGCAACATGAGGAAGTCCCCGGGCCAGAGACCAAAACCATGCTGCAGCAGCAACCCAAGCGGCTGCAGTGACACCAGATCCTTAACCCACTGAGCCACCAGGAAACTCCTAAATATCCCTTTTAAGAGTCTGTTGTCAGATCACTGAATTTTAACATCTTTTTTTAAGTTTTATTAAAGTACAGTTATTTTAAATGTTGTGATCATTTCTGCTGTACAGCAAAGTGACCCAGTCATACAGGCACACATACCCATTCTCGCTCAGATTCTTTTCCCACATAGATTATCACAGAATACTGGGTAGAGTTTTTTTTTTAATAATTTTATTTTATATTTTATTTTATTTTTGCTTTTTTAGGGGCACACCTGTGGCATATGGAGGTTCCCAGGCTAGGGGTCTAATCAGAGCTACAGCTGCCGGCCTGCACCATGGCCACAGCAACGCCAGATCCAAGCCGGGTCTTTAACCTACACCACAGCTCATGGCAACGCTGGATCCTTAACCCACTGAGCGAGGCCAGAGATCGAACCTGAAATCTTATGGTTCCTGGTCGGATTGGTTTCTGCTGCGCCATGACAGGAACTTCCGGGTAGAGTTTTTACCTCTTTTTAAAATAAAGAGAATAGGAAAATTCAGGAAGTAGGAAAAGTTGTGTACCAGCAAGCGAGTAGATCAAAGGGGTGGAAGAAAATAATCTGAGAAGTTGGTGGTGGATAAAAAGAGATGGTATTCAAACAGGAACACCAAGGGTAGGAAGGCTCTGCCGTTATTCTTGGAACATAAAGGGGGCATTTGGGACTTAAGCTCTGTGGTTTTACCCACACTCGCACTAAAAACATCAGAAGTACAGACTTAGCTGAGGAAGAATCCAGACGTTCCAGAGCTGCGCCAGGTCCCGAAAAGGCCACGCCCGCTACCCCAAGATCAACCACAGCAGACAAGTCTGTGTGTCTCTCCCCAAGACGTGAGGACTTGCTCGCCACCGTCTCTAGTGAATCCGCAGATTCAGATGAGGGTTTGTGGCAGAGAGATCAGAAGCAGCCGACGCAGTAAGGTTTGGCCAGCAGGATGTGTGAAACCGAAAAGTGGCAAAATCATTTCTAAATAAGTCCTTGAGTCTTCAGGGCACCTAGCCCGGGTGACATGCTAAAGCTGCTGCTCATAATATTGCTACAGACTCCACCGTCCCTGGAGGACAAGGCTGGCAGCCTAGCCCCAGCCAAACACGCCTACCGAGAGGCGAGCATATTTTCCTATTTAGAAGAATGCCCCGTTGCTCATTAGTAAAATGAGACTATACAAATGTATATATCTGCATATATAGAGACACATATGTACATATTAGCGTACACACAGCTCCCTCCATATTTCTCGCCATCAATCTTTTTCTTCCCCTTCGGTGTATGAAAGCTCCCAGGCCAGGGGTGGGATTGGAGCTGCAGTTGCAGGCGTAAGCCACAGCCACGCTGGACCCAAGCCATGTCTTCGACCTACACCGCTGCTCACAGCAACACCAGATTCTTAACCCGCTGAGCGAGGCCAGGGATCGAACCCACACCCTCATGGGTACCAGTCGGGTTCTTAACCTGCTGAGCCACAACGGGAACTCCTCTTGCCATGGTTCTTATCTTGGACATGAGGTTTCCTAAATAGCTCTGAATCTGTCACTCGCCCTGTCTTAATGTTCTCCGCTGCCATAATAAAGTGCCCGAGACGGGGTGGCTTAACCGACAGGAGTGCGTTGTCTCACATTTCTGGAGACTAGTGGTCTGAAATCTAGGTGTCGGTGGGGTTGGTTCCTTCTGAGGGCTGTGAGGAGAAGCTCTGTTCAGGGCCGACCTCTGAGGCTTGTAGACAGCTCCTACATCTGGCTCCGTCCCCACTGTCACTCTGTCTCCAAACTTCCCCTTTTTCTTTTTACAGCCACACCTGCAGCATATGGAAGTTCCCAGGCTAGGGGTCAAATTGGAGCTTCAGCTGCCAGCCTGCACCACAGCCCCAGCAACGCCAGACCCGAGCTGCATCTGCGACACACACCAGCTTGTGGCAGCGCTGGATCCTTAACCCACTGAGCGATGCCAAGGATCGAACCCTCATCCTCATGGAGACTACGGCGAGTTCTTAACCCACTGAGCCACAATAGGAACACCCCAAATTTCCGCTTTTTATAAGGACTCCAGTCATAGGGGATTAAGGTCCACTGTAATGACCTCGTTTTAACTTGGTAAAACAAGTCTCCAAAAACAGCCACTCTCTGAGGCACTAGGGGTCAGGATTTCAACACATGAATTGGAGGGTTACACGACTCAACCCAGATCACGGCCCACCCCCAGCCTCCGCCCTGCAGGTCACTTTAATCTGGAAGGGGCCACTCATCAACATCAAAAGACAAAATCAGCTGAGAAGAACCAAGATTCCAAAGACTGTGCCCAGTTCTTATAGAAATCCGTGTTCCAAGCAGCTGAGTATCTGAGGAAAACCAGACTTTCCCAGGAGAGTGAAAAACACAGGAGGTATAAGAGAAAAAAAAATAGGAAAGGGGAGTTCCTGCCATGGCTCAGTGGTTAACGAACCCAACTAGTATCCATGAGGTTGCAGGTTCGATCCCTGGCCTCGCTCAGTGGGTTAAACATCCAGTGTTGCCATGAGCTGTGGTGTAGGTTCAGATGCAGCTCAGGTCTGGCGTTGCTGTGGCTGTGGTGTAGGCTAGTGGCTACAGCTCAGATTGGACCCTAAGCCTGGGAACCTCCATATGCTGTGGGTGCGGCCCTAAAAAGACAAAAAAAGAAAAAACAGGAAAGAAAAGAAAAGCACAGCGGAGAAAAGTCCCCTCAAGAAGAGTGAGAGTAGCAGAAGGGAGAGCTGAGTGTCTGTCTGTCCAGCACACCCATGCAATTCCGCTCTGAGAAACAAAGTCAACAGTGCCCGTGCCTGGAAGTCCGGGGCCCTGACAGCCAACAAAAGGAACACACGGGGAACGCCACGTACAGGCCATCCAGACCCGTGCAGGCACTCGGGGCCATCAACTGCCACGTTTCTCATCTGCAAGGTCACGGACCTAAGCTGTGGGCACGGTGTTGCAGGATCAGCACAGCTGGGGGTCTCGGTGCGGCCGGAGTACAGGTAGCGTGTACCCTGAGTTTCCTGCCAGCCTACTCAGGCCTCCGTTTTCACAAGCTGATTGGGGGGGTGGGGGGGCTGGAGTTAAAGAGGCGGGAGGAGATGCTGCTCGGAGCCCAGGGGAGACACTTGGAAAGAAGGAGGAGAGCCGTATAGGACATGGGGATACAGCCCTCCCCGGGGCAGCCTACAGAAAGCAGGGCTGGAAGTCAAGGCAGCGGGGATGTTTTGGTTAAGGCTGTGACTTTGGCGCTCAGACACAAGTCTCTCCCTGCTCCTTATGGCCCCTGCAGCCCGGCCAGTGGGGCCTGAGAAGGTCAGCAGAGCAGCCCTGTTCTCCCCTTACTGTCTTATAAAACTGCAAACTTTCCCAGACTTGAGTCAATAATTTATTTTGCAGGGTTTTTTTTTTTTTTTAATATTTATAGCCGCACCCACAGCATATAGAAGTACCTGGGCCAGGGACTGAATCTGAGCCACAGCTGGGACCTACACTGCAGCTGCAGCAATGCCAGATCCTTTAACCCACTGGGCTGGGCCAGGGATCAAACCTGCGCCTCCACAGCAACCCAAGCCACTGCAGGTTCTTAACCCACTGTACCACAGCGGGAACTGCTTGCAGGTATTTTCTGAAACAGTTTTTTTTCCCCTCAAGGTATTTTGTTTCTGATAACAAAGTTCTGAAACTTGTAAACTTGCGAATATTTTGATTTAGCAAATTGTGAATCATGGAATGATATCTTTCCCAAAATTACTTAAGTGGCCATGATAAGACAAGCGTCTCCATGCAGTGTGTGACCACGGGGCGGATTTTCAACAATGCCCTTCGAGAGCATATAGCTACACCTTTTTAGGAAGGAGCCAGTATATTATAAAAGAAACAGTGTGTGTGTGTGTGTGTGTGTGTGTGTGTGTGTGTGTGTGTGTGTGTGTCTAAAAAAACATATGGCCACACTCGTGGCATATGGAAGTTCCCAGACTAGGGGTCAAATCGGAGCTGTAGCTACTAGCCTACACCACAGCCGTAGCAACACCAGATCTGAGCTGCATCTGCGACCCACACCGTAGCTCATGGCAACACCAGATCCTTCACCCACTGAGTGGGGCCAGGGACCAAACCTGTGTCACGGATACTAGTCAGATTCATTTCCACTGAGCCACAACAGGAACTCCTAAAAGAAAGTATATTAAATGCTCGGCTTGGTATTAATAGTCACAATAATGTTTCAGAATTTGCTTCTCCACATTTTAAAAATCCCCTGCTATCCCACTGAAATAGCCATGATCCACTCTGGACTTGCAAACTGTACGGGTATTTCAGGCTTAAGAACACTCCATTGTGGCCCAGCAGGTTAGGAACCCAACTAGTATCCATGAGAATGCGGGTTCAATCCCTGGCCTCACTCAGTGGGTTAAGGATCTGGCATTGCCTTGAGCTGCGGTATAGTCTCAGACCTGTCTCGGAGCCCACGTTGCTGTGGCTGTGGTGTAGGCCAGCAGCGGCAGCTCCAGTTTGACCCCTAGCCCAGGAATTTCCATATGCTGCAGGTGCAGGCCTAAAAAGGAAAAAGAAAAGAAACACTATTTCATTTGTGCATTATACTGACAAGTTTACTAAATCATTAGTTTCACTTTTTACTCTAAGGAAAAGGCTGTTTCATAAAATATAATTCCTCAGGCAGCAGTTTATGGTTCTCTTTCTTCCGTCGGGGTATAAAAGCTTCCGATATGATTTGCACAAACTTGCCAAGTGAACTAAATCAATGTGCAGAATGTACGTGTTATCATGCATATGTAGAAACCTGTCTGAGTGTGAGCAAACACCATCTTCATGCCTCAGGGCCGAGGAGCTGCCCAAATACAGAGACGGCTGGCTCTGGGCATAAAACAGCCATTTTATAATCCATTTTTTGGGTTCCAGACCAGTGCATAATTCAATTTCCCGCAGTCTCGGCTCAAGGCTTGCTTTGTTAGCGGACAGATGCCCTGAGCCATGTGCAGACGGCCCAGCCGCTCGCCCAAGCCCCAGTCTCGGCGGGTTTCCAGCTCTTTGCTCTTCTTCTGACCTTTCACCTACAGTTAAAATAAACTTGACCAGCCACTGGTTTTCAAGCCTGTACATATTTTTTTTTCAGGATATATTTATTGACCCCAAATATAAACCATACTTCAAAAAAATTCTAAATTGAGCCAGAATCATCACTGCTTCGTTTCTCACCAATATTTAGATTTCTTTGCCCCGTCCTACCCGCCCCGCGAGGCCCTGTGCTCTCCACCTAGCCTGTCGCATTTCCGGGACGGACTGGAGAGCAAAGCAGTGATGCTGGGAGGACAGGCAAGCTACGTCTTTCCTTCCTCTCCCTACAAAATGTGCACCAGCCTCTGAGGACTTTGAAGGAACGAAACTGTTTGAAAGGGAAATAAGAGTAAAGCACTGAGGAAGCGTGTTTCACTCACATACAACCTGAAATAATTATCGCCATAAATTTAGCGACCTTCCATCATCCCATATAGATGCGAAATGAAAGAGACAGGAAAAAAAGGTTTTCCCTTACGTCAGAACCCTAAGTACTTACTCTCTCAGCAACTTTCCCATATAACATACAGCAGTGTCCATTATATGTATCACGCTATACATTATAGCCCTAGTACTCATTTATCTTAAAACTCAAAATACGTACCTTTTCACCACCTTCATCCAATTCCCCCTCCCCCAGCCCCCACCCCTGGCCTCTGATAACCACAGATGTGATCTCTTTTTCTACGCATTTGTTTGTTTTTAAAGTCACAACACCATGTTAGTTCCTGCTACACAACATAGTGATTTGATATTTCTATGTATTTAAAAATGATCACCTCAGGAGTTCCCATCGTGGCGCAGTGGTTAACGAATCCGACTAGGAACCATGAGGTTGCGGGTTCGATCCCTGGCCTCGCTCAGTGGGTTAAGGATCCGGCGTTGCCGTGAGCTGTGGTGTAGGACACAGACACGGCTCGGATCTGGTGTGGCTGTGGCTGTAACGTAGGCCGGCGGCTACAGCTCCAAATCGACCCCTAGCCTGGGAGCTTCCATATGCCACGGGTGCGGCCCTAAAAAGCAAAAGAAAAGATCACCTCCAAAGTCGAGTTACAGCATATCACCATAGAGATATTGCATAATTATGAACTATATTCTCCATACTGTACATTTCATATTTGTGACTCATTTATTTTGCATCAGGAAGTCTGGGCTTCTGAATCTCCCTCATGTATTTCTCTCCTCGCCCCATCCCTCCCCTCCGGCAACCACCTCTTCGTTCTCTGTGTCCATGACTGTGTCTGTGACTCCATTTTGGTTTTGTTCTGTTAGTTCATTTATTTTGGTGTTTAGAGTCCACATGTAAGTGAAATCATATCGTATTTGCCCTTCTCTGCCTGACTTATTTCAGTCAGATTCTTAACCCACTGCACCACAGCAAGAACTCCATCAATAATTTTAAGTGAGTACTTTCTTTGGTCCATTTCCTCCTGTGGCCCTCGCTTTTTTCCCTCAGTATTTAATTCCAACATAGAAAGTTTCAGAGACAGAATCCTTATGCTTAGACAAGACCCAGTACCATGAACATAGTTCAATATTTGAGCAGCCTCACTGACTGACACCTAAGCTACACAGAGAGGTGAGCCCTGGGAAGCCAGGCTTTAAAAATAAATAAAGAAATAAAAGAAAGCATATTCAGCAGCAGATGAATATCACAGGGAGGGAAAAAAGTGATTCAAGGATTTGGCCCAAGGGAGTACCTAACAAAGGAACAAGGAAAAAAGACCAATAAAAACACAGAAGGGGAAAACAGAATTCAGAGCTGATACAATGTACAACAAAAAATTACAAGATGTAAATAAAACAGCAACCCGTACTCCAGGGAAAAAAATTCAATAAACACTGTCACTGAGTGTCTGCAAATGTTGGGTTTAGCTGACAAAGGCTCCAAAGTAGCTGTTATACATACATTCAAGGAACTAAAGAAAACCATATGTGAAAAATTTAAAGGAAATTATGACAACAATGAATCAACAAATGGAGAATTTCAATAAGGAGATAGAGACTACAAATTAAAAAAAAAATTCTGGAGGAATAACTGAAATGAAACTTTCACCAGAAGGACTCAAAAACATATTTGAGATAGCAGAAGAAAGTTTCTGTGGACTTAAAGACAGATCAATAGAAATTTCCAATCTGGGAGTTCCTGTTGTGGCTCAGCAGGTTTAGAATTCGATATAGTCTCCCCGAATCTGGGGGGTTCAATCCCCAGCCTCGCTCATTGGGTTAAGGATCCGGCATTGTCATGAGCTGTGGTGTAGGTCGCAGATGCAGCTCAGATGTTATGAGCTGGAAGTCCAGGAACTTCCATATGCCCCGGATGCGGCTGTAAGAAGAAAAAAAAAATCCCGTCTGAAGAATAGTGAGAAAAAAGATTGAATAAAAATGAACAAAGCCTCAGAGACCTGTGCAAAATCATCAAGTACAACATCTGCATGCAATGAGAGTCCCATAAAGGGAGAAGACAGAAAAAGAAGGAGGAAAAAAAAATGGAATAATAATGGTCAAAACTTGCCAACATTTATGAAAAAGCATCCATCAACCATCTTAGTTCTGTCTGCTAAAAAAATTACCCATAGACTGGGTAACTTAAACAACAAGGATTTATTTCTCACAGTTCTCAGATCAGGGTGCCAGCCTAGTTGGGTTCCGGTGAAATACAACTTCCTGTTGCATCCACACACGGCAGAAAAAGAGCAAGCCGGCTCTCCGGCCACTTTTTATAAGGGCACTAATCACCTAAGTACCTGCCAAAGACTCCACCTCCAAATCCCATCCCACTGGAAATTAGATTTCAACATAGGAATTTGAGGAAGGACACAAACATTCGATCAATTATATCTTCATATCCAAGAAACCCGCTGAACACTGAGTAGGGTAAATTCAAAATTAAGCACACCTATACACTGCATGGTCAAATTGTAGAAAGACAAAGACAAGAGAAAATCTTGAAAGCATCAGGAGAAAAAGGATTCATGCACAGAGGAGCGTCGGTACGATTGACGGATCACTTTTCATCTAACAAGTGGAAGCCAGAAAGCTGGAGCACAACATATTAGATGTGCTTAAAATTGAAATGAAAACCGGCAATCAAGAATTCTGCTAATTGTGGTCATCATTTTGCATATATCAAATCACTGTGTACACCTAAAGCTAATACAGTGTTAGATGTCAATTATATCTCAAGAAAACCGGTGGAGGGAAAAAGAATTACACATCTATCAAATCTATTCTTCAAAAGTGAAAGCAAAATAAAGCTATTCCTTGGAGTTCCCCTCGTGGCTCAGTGATTAGCAAACCTGACTAGTATCCATGAGGACACGGGTTCAATCCCTGGCCTTGCTCAGTGGGTTATGGATCTGGCGTTGCTGTGGCTGTGATGTAGGCCAGCAGCTGCAGCTCCAATTTGACCCCTAGCCTGGGAACCTCCATATGCTGTGGCTGTGGCCCTAAAAAGGCAGACAGAAGGAAGGAAGGGAGGGAGGAAGGGAAGGAAGGAAGGAAGGAAGGAAGGAAGAAATTAATTCCCAGATGAACAAAGAGTAAGTAAGTTACTAAGAGAACTGCCTTATAGGAAATTCCAAAGGCAGGCCTTCAGGCTGAAGAAGAAAAAAAAAATGGCACCAGCCTCTAACAAACCCAGAGAAAGAAGTTAATAGCTTAGGAAATGGTAAATAAAGAGGTTAAAGTCTATAATTTTTTTCTCATTTATCCTCTTTTTTTTTTTTTTAAGGGCCACACCAGCGGTATATGGAGGTTCCCAGGCTAGGGGTCAAATCAGAGCTGTAGCCACCGGCCTACACCACAGCCACAGCAACACCGGATCCTTAACCCACTGAGAGGAGGCCAGAGATCGAACCTGCGTCTTCATGGATGCTGGTCAGATTCGTTCCCACTGTGCCACAGCGGGAACTCCTATGCTCTTAACTTCTTTAATAGACATAGATACTACAAAGCCAGCACTCTAACACTGTGTTGTTGGATTTCTAACATCTGTAGACTTAATGTAAAACAAAGACAGGACAACTGGAGGGGAAAATAGAAAAAAAAAAAAGCAGAAGGAACTATAGGGGATCAAAGTTTCTGTATTTCACCAGAATTAAGTTAATGTTCGTCTGAAGTGGCTTAAAATAAATTAACAGTCATCCTTAGTTCAAGACAAAAATTCAAAAGAGATAAATTTTTTTTAAATCAGGAGGAATTTTAATATGTTTAAAAATATGTATTTAACATAAGGGAAGTCATTTTTTTAAGGAATAGAAAGTTTACATTTATGATATGATCCCTAAGCACTGTAAGCAGCACTACTGTTTTTAGAATTTTTTTTCTCATCTTAGGCAGGGCTGGTTTGGTGGGAGGGAACATCGGATCCAGTAAAAAGGTGGTTTAGAAATATGACTGGGGGAGTTCCCCCTGTGGCTCAGCAGGTTAAGAACCCAGCATACTCTCCATGAAGATGAGGGTTCCAACCCCGGCCGTGTTCAGTGGGTTAAGGATCCGGCGTGGATGCAAGCTGCAGTGTAGGTCGTACATGTGGCTCGGATCTAGTCTTGCTGTGGCTGTGGCACAGGCTGGCAGGCACAGCTCCAACTGGACCCCTAGCCTGGGAACTTCCATATACTGCAGGTGCAGCTGTAAGGGGATGGAAGGAAGGAAGGAAGGAAGGAAGGAAGGAAGGAAGGAAGGAAGGAAGGAAGGAAGGAAGGAAGGAAGGAAGGGAGAAATACAACTGGGCCTCCAGGGAGCTAAGGAGTTGTCAGGAGCCACTCCCTTTCTGCAGCCCCAGGGGTTTTGGGGGTTTTTATCTGAGCTCCTTTCTGCCCGTCTGCTTCATCCACTTTGCAGCTTCGGTGTTGGTGTGTCAGCACGCACAGCGCTCGCAGAGATCAGCAGCCCCTGGACTAGCCGACCTTACAGACCTACCTCCCTCTGTCTGGCCGGGCGCGCTCCTTCATTCAGATGGTCTCGGGAGAGGCTCTCATTGGACGTGGGGGGGTCGGTGGCTTGGTGGACATCAGCTTTCCTTCCTGGTGGTGGGCGTCACGGGCAGAAGCATCTCTCCACGAGGGCTGACAAACGCGACAAACAAAACGAGTCACGTGGCCATGCTACTTCCTTTCACTGAGAAAAGGAACGTCACCATTTTGCCCACGTGCTGCCTTGCTTGGTGGACACATTGAGTAACATGCAGTCATTTTTAGCCAGAAATCTTGACACATGGCTAGACTCTAAAGATAATTTGTTTTTACCTTTTTTTTTTTTTTGTCTTTTTAGGGCCACACCCGCAGCAGATGGAGGTTCTCAGGCTGGGGGTCGAATCAGAGCTGTAACTGCTGCTGGTCTACGCCACAGCCACAGCCACGTGAGATCCAAGCAGCGTCCACGAACTACACCACAGCTCACAGCAACACTGGATCCTTAACTCACTGAGCAAGGCCAGGGATCGAACCTGTGTCCTCATGGATTCATTTCTGCAGAGCCAGGACGGAACTCCTAAAGAGAATTTTTTAAGCCATGTGAAATTCTGTTGGGACAACTCAGCTGTGAACGGCGAGACTGGATTAGAGTCCTTTTAATGTAAGTAACAGACTTGTGTTTACATGATTATATGATAATGAATATTCTTAGAGGAAGAACTCTAAGGAGCTGGGGATACTATGTTAACAACCAGGACTGCCTCCAACTTTTTTATGTGTCTTTATTTGTGGAAGCTGTAAAATACTAATGGAAAATATCCGGTTTAAATAATCTTTAAATCAAAGAACTAAAGTTATGACTGATAAGCTAGACCACCGTTACTAAGTGTCGGGCAAGGAAGCAGGAGAATCAATGCCTTTTATATATTATTTTAGAGGAGGATTATTAGGACACCAATGGAAAATATCCAGCTGTCTCTGCAGGTAATCAGGTGTTCCCCTCACTGCAGAGATAAGCAGAGTCACCACGATGTCAAAGCTTCACATCTGCAGGACGCTGCTGGGTGTGACTGCCCAGTGTCAGAACCCGAACGTCCCAGTGGGGACTGTCCTCATGGCGGCCACCTCAGGACGTTCCAATATTCCCACAGCAATGCCGACTTTGCTCAGAAGAGGGTTCGAATCCCTCTGTTGGGGTCTTGGTTGCCTCCTCTAGTGAAAGAGGGAGTCTTTCTTAGGACGCATCCAAGTCTGGTGAATAAGGCACTGATGATATGCCTGGATAATGTAATCTGGGCCCCAAGTGATGTGTGATTAAAAGTTTGGATACTTTTTTTGTTTTTTTAATGGCCGCACCTGTCACATGTAGAGGTTCCCAGGCTAGGGATCCAGTCGGAGCTGGCAACCTACACCACAGCTCACGGCAACGCCAGACCCTTAACCCACTGAGCAAGGAGAGGCCAGGGGTCAAACCTGCGTCCTCATGGATATTAGTCAGATTCAATTCTGCTGAACCAGGACGGTAACTCCCTGGATGTTCATTTTCTGATGTGATTAGTCAGCTCCCATTGAAAGCGAATCCAAGTAATGGCAAAAATATGTAAATTAGCCCAGCGTTTCCTGGTAACCTGAAGGCGGGCGGTCAGGCTGTGTAAATGATCTGGGTGTGGGAAGAGAAGCAGCAGAAATGAATCTGGGGCAGAAACAGCCACGCTGAAGTTTCCTAATTTTTGTTTTTCTTGTTCCTTTTTTGGCCACCCAGAGGCATACGGAGTGCCCAGGCCAGGGATCAGATCCGGCGACAGTTTCTAGTAAGCCACAGCTGTGGCTATGCAGGATCTTTAACGCACTGTGCTGGGCAGCGGATCAAACCCGAGTCCCAGTGTGCTCCCAAGACACTGCCCCAATCCCGTTGTGCCACAGCAGAAGCTCAAATTTTTCCTAATTTAAAACCATAAGAGAGTTCCTGCTGTGGCTCAGGGGCTGTCTTGGGAGCACTGAGACGCAGGTTCGATCCCCAGCTGGCATAGTGGATTAAGGATCTGGCCTTGCCACAGCCCCAGCTTAGTTCAAGACTGTGGCTCAGATCTGATCGCTGGCCCAGGAACTGTGTAGGCCTCGGAGGGGCAAAAAAAAAAAAAGAAAAAACTGCAAGATGAGCAGCAGAGAGAGTGGACCCCGCTGAGACCCACACTGTAGTTCAAGATCGTCAGAAAGAAATACCTCAAACACAAAGTCAAACACAAAGAACCAGGAGTTCCTGTCATGGCTCTGTGCTGACGAAGCTGACTAGTATCCATGAGGTTGTGGGTTTGATCCCTGGCCTCACTTAGTGGGTTGAAGGACCTGGCATTGCCAGGAGCTGTGGTGTAGGTCAAGCAGACGTGGCTCGGATCTGACCTTGCTGTGGCTGTGGTGTAGGCCGGCAGCTGCAGCTCCAATTGGACCCCTAGCCCGGGAACTTCCATATGCTGCAGGTGCAGCCCTAAAAAAAAAATAAAAAGGCAAGAAAGAAACTGAAGGGAAAGCAAGTGCCTGGAGGTCTCGGGAGACCTGGTATGGGAACAAGAAAGTCCCCGAAAGAGCAAAGAGTGGGTGGAGGAGAATCATGGCTGAGGGCGAGCCGAGGGCCCTGCAGCCGAGGGTGATGCTGCAGTCCCCCCTCCAGAGCTTTATTTAGCATCCGTCAGGGGCTTGAAAGGAGGGGAGCAGGAACGACCTGGGGTCCCAGGGCACCTGGCAGGGGCTGACACAGATGAACTAAACGGGGGACCCTGGGCCAGCGCGTGTGGAGGCTGTGGGTGTTGGAGGTGAAAGAGGGAGTTGAGCTGGGTTCCCTCCCCTCCTCCCAGGATGGAGGCGGCGATCCCGGGAGAGGACAGCACCCGAGGCTCCCTCTTGGGCGGGTTGCAGCTCATCCTGCCGGATTACGGAGAGAACCATGCTCCACCAGGGCCGGAACGCCCCTGCTTCAAGCCCTCCAGCTTCATCCTTTCCACTGGGTGTGAAGGAGTCAAGAGGCCATGAAGATGACTCTTAGATGGGAAAAATGATGTCATGCCCCCTAGTTAACCTATAAATGCCATGCGATGGCAATGACAATTTCTTCTGGGTATTCTGAGGAACACAATACTGACGTTAAGACTGATATGGGGGAAGTCAGATTTGGAAATGCTAAGTCAGCTTTTGAAAAAGGCAAATGAAGCAGAGGGCTCGTCCAAGGAGATACCAAGACACACCTCAGCGTTCCGGGAATAAAAAGTGGGCCACTGCAAATGGGCAGAAAAGAGTGCAGAGGAGAACCTGGGTCTATGGGGAGCTCAAATATACCGTAATGGTGGTAACCCACACTGGCTAGGAAAGAGCAGACTGTTTAGTAGATAGTATTGAGGAAATTGTAAGTCAAGCAAAATAAAATTGAATCTCTACCCAAGATATAAGTAATAGTGAGCTCCAAATGGATTTAATACTCTCATAAGGTAAAATCATGGCGTAATAAGACAGATACAAGAGAATATTATTACGATTTACAAGTAGGGTGGGACCTCTTAAACGCAACTTCAGGTACATGGAAAAACGAGTGAGTTTGGTTCCATGAAGATGAAGGGCTCGAAAAAGATTAGCACCAGCTAAGGCAATGTAGGACAGAGTGGGAGAAGATATTGCAGCAAATAAAACCAACAAGATTTCAAAATATGGAACAAGAAAGGTCCGCCAACAACAAGACAGCATCAACAGCCCCGACAGAAAAATGGTTAAAAGCAGTTTACAGGGAGGAGGCTGCAAAAGCTGACCTGAGTTGGCAAGGGTGCTCAAAATCCGTAGTGGTAAGAGAAATGCAAATTCCTACCGTGGAAAATCACTTTACACCTAGTAGCCCAGCACAAATGCAAAAGCTGAATGATGCCAAGAACTGGCAGGGAGTTGGGACTTCCTGGCACCCTTGTGCCAGCTCTGCTGGTGGGCACAAAGGCAGGGGGCACATGCTGGAGCACAGTCTGGCCCAGCTTAGCCAAATTAAGCCAAATCACTGCTATTACTGAGCGGTTCTGATCCCTGGTATAGACATGCTTACACAGCCCATGGTGGAGACGTGTTTTAGAATATTTATGGTAATAAGCAGGACGCAAAGGATAAATACTTCCTGATCCACTTAAATGTGATACCTAGAATGGTCGAATTCATCGAGAGAAGAAATAGAATGGCAGCTGCCAGGGGCTGGGGTGAGGCGGGCGGGGACTTAGCATTTAATGGGTACAGAGTTTCCCTTGGGTGGGAAGGGTGGGGGATGGTGGTGAGTAAGTGTGTGCAGTGTGGGTGTGTGCGTGTAAGCAGGTGTGTTTGTGATGGGGGAGGGGCACACTTAAACATCTGGGCTCAAATAGAAAGTCTAGGGAGATAAATCAGGGGACACAGGTTGTGCTAGACCAAGAGCTTGAACTTGATCTCTGAATGCCAGGTCAGTAAGGTTTTGGAGCCATACAGTGTAGGGTGTTGGCAGAAGTGGGTAAGGGGGGGCTGGAAGGAACAAGATGCCATCAAGGCAGACAGCCCCTGACATTATGGACCAGATCACGGGAGCAGGGGGAACCCAGGCACCCCTTCCCTTCTCCTGTAGCTCTGTCCCTTACCAGCCCCCCCGGTCCCAGCAGGCTTCCAGTCCCCCTTGTATCTAAGGTGGACACACTGGGGGTGCAGTCTACCTTCAGGAGGATGGACCCAGGAAGAGCTCACACTGGGGTGCTTGGGCTAAGACATGATCAGCAGTGCACGCCAAATGTCCCAAGCTTGGTACCTGGCACTTGAATCACGCCCCGGCCACCCTGCTTTGAGAGTTCCTGATTGGCCACCACATCTTCTGGAAACCCTTGGATAAACAAATGGGTGGGAATATAAGCACTAAACTTACACAGAAGAGAATTAAGTGATATTGAATCCAGTCCCAGATCAACCCACACAGAAAGTCAGTAAGGGGTGGAGCTGGGCAGGGGATGCCGGAAGCTGAAAGGAACCACTACAAGTGCCACCCAGTAAGATAGTTGCTTCTGGAGGAGCCAGGAACTGACCCTTCAGTCCCCAGACTGCCACATTCCAGGAAGAGTCACCATAGGTCGGCCATATGCCTGGCACAGGTGATTTTGATTCACAGGCCAGTGAGTTCAGAGTTCTGTATTTCTAGAGGACTCAGAAGGAGCTGAGTTATTGGGTTATGGAAGTGTCTACAGCATCGCTGAAAATGCCACAGACTCTGATAATTCCCACAACATTCCTTTCTCCTTTGACAAAGCTGGCAGAGGTCAAACCTGCATCCTCATGGATACTAGTCAGATTCGTCTCCACTGCGCCACAATGGGAACTCCTTTTCTCAATTCTTAAGAGTTCTAAAGCTGCCCTTTATTGAACACTTATGATATTCCAAGTAATGCACTAAAACCCTCCAAATGCGTTTTTCTTATTTAATTCACATGCTTCCAGTAAAGTACACTGCCATCTTCATTTTGTAGATGAAGACTCTGAGGCCTTTGCCAAGATCACCCAATAGATAAAGAGATGTGAAAGTGAAGACAAAGATTAGGGTGATGGGGCCACAAGCCAAGCAATGCTGGCAGACACCAGGAGCTAGAGGAAGCAGAGAAGGGTCCTCCCAGAGCCTTCAGAGGGAGCCCAGAACTGCTGACACCTTGGTTTTGGAATTCTGGCCTCCAGATCTAGGAGAGAATGAAATTTTTGTGGCTTTAAATCACCAAGTCTGTGATCGTTTGTTACCTAGGAAACTAATACATTTAAACATGGAGACCTGAACCTTATTGAACCATCATGGGAATACTTCCTAAGCAAACAACCTGAAAGAATCACACAAAATAATACAAAGCTGGAAAACTTTGGAGATTATGGTTTGTTCATCCTTCCATATCTGGCAAGTCACCAACAAGCCCAAAGTCTCTGGATTTGTCTTAGTTAGCATCCATTGGGTTCCCACCCCTGACCCAGGAGCTTAGAGAGGAAAAGGAGGACTTTTGGGATGCTAACTCCCTCTGCTTGGATTTTCACCCAAGCAGTCACTTCAGCAGAAAACTCATGAGCTGTAAAACAGAGCTCATCTTTTTTTTCATTATAACTTAATGAATTTTATTACATTTATAGTTGTACAGTGATCATCACAGACAAATTTTATAGCATTCCCATGCCAAACCATCAGTGCATCCCCCCACCCCTCAACCTGTCTCATTAGGAAACAATGTTTTTCAAAGTCTATGAGTCAGTATCTGTTCTGCAAAGAAGTTCATTGTGCCCCTATTTTTTAGATTCCACATGTAAGTGATAGCGTTTGATGTTGGTGTCTCATTCTGACTGACTTCACTTAGCATGATAATTTCTATGTCCATCCATGTTGCTGCAAATGCAATTATTTCTTTCCTTTTAATGGCTGAGTAATATTCCTTTGTGTATATGTACCACATCTTCTTTATCCACTCCTCTGTCAATGGGCATTTAGGTTGTTTCCATGTCTTGGCTATTGTATGTGGTGCTGCAATGAACACGGGAGTACATGTGTCTTTTCAAGTCACGGTTTTCTCTGGATAGATGCCCAGGAGTGGGATTGCTGGATCAAATGGTAATTCTATTTTTTGTTTTCTGAGGACTCTCCATACTGTTTTCCACAGTGGTTGTACCAATTTACATTCCCACCAACAGTGTAATAGGGTTCCTTTTCTCCACACCCTTTACAGCAGTTGTCATTTGTAGACTTTTTGATGATGGCCATTCTGGCTGGTGTAAGGTGGTACCTCATAGTGGTTTTGATTTGCATTTCTCTAATAATGAGTGATGTTGAACGTCTTTTCATGTGTTTTTTGGCCACCTGCATGAGCTCACCTTATTAACTGCCACCAAAGGCCCACATCCCATGACGTCCAATAAATGAAACAAAGCAAGATGCCGCTCCTATAGAGACGCCTACAGAGGTGTGCCCTGCAGTGAGCTAATAACCCCAGAGGCAGAAGCATTCCTGGGAGCGGTAGGGTGGAGACATTTTAGTTAGACTTTCCGAGATTTCCTCGGGGTCATAAAGCGAGAAAGCAGAACTTGTTCTGCATTGACCCAGCTGCTTTTCCAACCCTGAGAACTTCTGCACCCACCACTAAAGGTCAGTCTCAGGAAAGGGTCCTCCCTGGTTATAGACTGCTGATATCAGAAACCATAAAAGAGATTGGTAATTTAAATCCATGAGGCTTTCCAATTTCTGTGCAAGAGGGAAAAAAAAAAAAAATCCTAACCAAAGTCAGAAGATAAATGATAAATGGTTATGCTAGTCTCGGCATGTGCACACAAGAGCCTGTTTCTTCATTTTACAAAGAGCTTTTATAAATGGGGGGGGAACAGGATTAAATAGGTAGTTCACATGAAAGCATAGGAAAACAAAACTGGCTCCTAATTAAAAAAACTAAGACAAAAATAACAAAAAATGATTAACTTTCAATGCTGGCAAAAGTTTAAAGTTTAGGTGTGGGAAACAGGCATTCTCATACAGTGTGGGCTGGAGTGTAAGTGAAATATCTGGGGAAGAATTTGAAAACATATACTTAAAATGTACAAACTAAAGCAGTTTAAATTCTTAAAATATTGTTTAAGAATTCAACCTTTGTAAAGAAGATATACAGATGGCCAAAGCCACATGAAAAGTTGTTCAACGTGGCTAATTATCAGAGAAATGCAAACCAAAACTGCAAAAAGTTTCCACCTCACACTAGTGAGAATGACCGTCATTAAAAATCTACAAATAACGAATCCCGTAAAAGGTATTCAGAAAAGGGAACCCTCCTTCACTGTTGGTGGGAACGTAAATGGGTGCAGCCATTTACTGGAAAACAGTATGGACGTTCCTTAAAAAGCTAAAAATAGAGTTTCTGTATGATCCAGTAATCCCACTCCTGGGCATATAGCCAGAGTAAACCATAATTCAAAAAATATGTATACCTCTAAGTTTACTGCAGCACTATTCACAATACCCAAGACATGGAAGCAACATAAATGTCCATCAACAGATGAATGAATAAAGATGATGTGGTAAATATACACAATGGAATATTACTTGGGCAAAAAAAAAGAATGAAATAATGCCATGCAGCAACATAGATGGACCTAGAGGTTATCCTACTAAATGAAGTAAGTGAGAACGACAAATACTATATGATATCACTTATATGTGGAAACTAAAACGTGATACAAATGAATTTACTTACAGAACAGAAATTTTCTCTGTTTTTGAGAATAAACTTATGGTTACCAAAATGGAAAGGGGGGTGGATGAAATAGGAGTTTGGGATTGGTAGATACAAACTACGATATATGGAATAGGTAAACAGCAAGGTCTTACTGTATAGCAGTAAGTACGATATAGAGAACTATATTCAATATCTTGTAACAAACAATAATAACAAATATATATATAACTGAATCACTTTGCAATACACCAGAAACTAACCCAACATTGTAAATCAACTATATCTCAATTTTAAACTTTTTTTATTTTTGCCTTTTTTAGGGTCCAAAAATGGTATATGGAAATATAGAAGTTCCCAGGTTAGGGGTCAAACAGGAACTACAGCTACAGGTCTGCGCCACAGTCACAATAATGCAGGATCTGAGGTGCATCACCAACCTACACCACAGCTCGTGGCAACACCAGATCCCCGACCCACTGAGCAAGGCCAAAGATTGAACCCACATCCTCATGGATATTAGTTGGATTCATTTCCACTGCGCCACACTGTAACTCCCAATTTTAAAACATTTTTAATTTTAAAAATTTTTAATTAAAAAAAGAAATTAGCATATGGATATTTGCGTTGTCATTGTGTACAAAAATGACTGCTCAAAATACTTGTAGTAGCATTATTTATTATAGCTAATAAGTAGAAACTACCCCCAAAATCTACAATATAAGCCTAACTAAGCAAATATAGTAATACTATATGGTTTTTCAAAAGAATAAGAAAAATGTATATGTGCTGATATGGAAAGAGTGCCTGGATATTTTGAGTAGAAAGAAAAGAATCAGAACAGACTATAAAACCCATTCTATACTGTATTTATTATACTATACATGGTCTTCTTACCATTCTACAATTGGGTTTTTTACTTACAGAAAATATATATTTGAATTCTAGAAAAATACACAAAAACTCTTTAATAGTTTTTATTAATTATGAATAAATTACTAACATTAGCAATTATTAAATGGTCACTTCTACAGACTAGGAAAAAGATCAGCAAGAGCAAGGGAATTTTTTTTTCTTTTTAGGGCCACACCCAGGGCATATGGAAGTTTCCAGGCTAGGGGTCAAATCAGAGCTGCAGCTGCAGGCCTACACCACAGCCACAACAACACAGGATCCAAGCCGCGTCTGCAACCTACACCACAGCTCACGGCAACGCCAGATCCTTAACCCACTGAATGGGGCCAGGGATCAAACCTGCATCCTCATGGATCCTTGTCAGGTTCGTTAACAGCTGAGCCATGAAGGGAACTCCCAAGAAAGAGAATTTTGACCTTCTCTTCTGTTTGAACTTCTTTTTAAACATGAACACATATTATATTTATAATTTTTTTGGCCATGCCCATGGCATATGGAAGTTCCCAGACCAGAGACTGGACCCACGTCACAGCAGCAACCCAAGCTGCTAGAGTGACAACTCTAGATCCTTAACCCGCTGTGCCATAAGAGAACTCCTATATTTATAATTTTTTAAAGGATGCTGATGTTGAAGGGGATCCCAACGGTGAAGGGCTCTCCTTGTAGGTCAAGGACACTTGGGGCAAACTTCTAGGCTTTGTCCCTGTAAGTCTTCATTTATTGATATCCCAACATAGAGCATACACACATTCGGGGACCTTTACCACTTCGAGGAAGTTCTTGAGTTTCTTTGGGTGGTTACTATACACGTATGAAGTGAACTGAGTCTTTTGGCGTGTGGTAAGATTTGCCCCGCAACTTCTATCACTGCATGATTGAGACAGTCAGAGACAGAAGCAGAGTTGGAGACAGAGGCAGAGAGAAACATCAAGAGCTCTGCATCCCAGCTAGCTTTGCAGTGGTGTTGGGTGTTCTCACAGGGATCTCTGAAGGCACTAGGAACCTGACAACCTCTAGAAACCCAGTTACTTTTCCCAAATATTCTGCCCAGGAAGCCCCATCACCACCAATTTCTGTGGCCCATGGCGGTCAGGGAGGCAGCACCCTTGAGTCTACAGCCCAGAGTCCCAAACTCCCTGCCAGCCCCATGCCAGCCCCACAGGAAATCTGCCTAATTTGGGGCTACAGGGGGCAACTGGAGGAAGCACTTGCACTAAGGCAGTTAGAAGCCCCCACATCCTATTAGGAAACACTTAGGCCTAATTTGAGCCAAGGGCTTTGGAGGCACCATAAGCCATACTGGGCACTTGGAGTCTATTTTCATATGATCCTCACATCACCTCTGTGCATTAGGTACTAGAATTCTTCACGGCTCACCTGATGAACCAAGGCTATTCAAGGGCACACAGCTGCAAAGTAGAAGAGCTGGGAGGCCTGACCTTCCTTCCCTAGAGACATAGACACAGCACCTCACATAGGGGCTCCTGGCAGACCTATTCCTATGACCCTCTGAATTGAAGAACCAAAGCCAAGCCAACTACAAGAAGGCACAGACAGACCTCCAACTGTTTTCATGCTTGAATTTAAGATCCACAGGATATTCTGGTGGCAGGGATTCATACCCACAATTCAAGGCTCCATAGTTGGAGATGCACCTGGACCCTGGTCTATGAATCCATGTCCTTGGAATTCTCCTTCGTGTCCCCTTTTCCTGGGTCTTGACATTAAGCAGGCAGTTGCCCATAGAACACAATTCACCTTGAGACATGCATTTCTAATTCACCGCTTGGAAACAGAACTTCCTCCCCAGTACCAGGGCAGGACGCTGTGTAGGGAGCAGAAGGGTTTTCCAGTCTCTTAGCGAATCGCATGGTGAGCCGTCCAGAAGTTGAAGCTGGCATCTCAAATAACTTCAAATCCGAGCCAAGTGGTAGAATGCTTTTACTCTATACTTCTCTCCCCACATTCCATACTGCATGATACTTTCCAAAGAAATGCACACAAGATCTGATTAACTTAGCCATGATTGATCCATTAAGCATGTACTAATGTTATGAAGCAGTGTTGTACTCTTACTGTCACAGCGCTAAGCACATCACATGGATTATCTCACTTAATGCTCACAGCATTCTGAAAGGTGGTATTATTTTTATCCTCATTTTAGAACTCAAGAATCCAAAACATATTTAACTCATACAACTTAACAACTACAAAGCAAACAACCCAATTAAAAAGGGGCCAAAGGATCTGAATAGACATTCTCCAAAGAAGACACACAGATGGCCAACGGGCACACGAAATGATGCTCAACATCACTAATTACTAGGGAAATTCAAATCAAAGCCACAGTGAGGTGTCACCTCGTACCTGTCAGAATGGCTATTATCCAAATACCAAATGTTGGCAAGGATGTAGAGAAAAGGGAACCTTGCACTGTTGATGGGAATGTAAATTGGTGCTGTCACTACAGAAGACAGTATGGAGATTCTTCAACAAATTAAGACTAGAACTAGCTATTCCAGTTCTGGGTATTTATCTGATGAAAACAGAAACACTAATTTGAAAAGATACATGCGCCCCTATATTCACTGCAGCATTATTTGCAACAGCCAAGTTCTGGAAACAACCTAAAAGTCCATCAACAGATGAATGGATAAAAAAGATGTGGTATGTGTATGCAATGGAATATTACCTAGCCATAAAAAAGAATGCAATCTTGTCATTTGTGACAACATAGATGGACCTTGAGAGTATGACAATAAGTGAAGTGATTTTATTCAAATGTGGAATCTAAAAATATATGAACAAACAAAACAGAGCAGAGCTCATAGATACTTGAAGCAGCTTGGTGTTTACCAGAGGGGAAGGAGGGTGAGTGTGTGCAAAATGGGGGTCAGCTGTACGGTGATGGCTGGTAACTAGACTTATTGCTGTGATCACTCTGCAGTGCATACTGACATCAAATTATAATGCTGTATACCTAAAAGATATAAAGTTATATATACCAAGATTGCCTCAATTTTTTTTTAAAAAGTAATTATCTAAAAGTGGTTGGGGGGAGTTCCTATTGGGGCTTAGTGGGTTAGGAACCCAGGATCTTGTCCATGAGAATTCAGATTCAATCCCTGGCCTCGCTCAGTGGGTTAAGGATCCGGCGTTGCTACAAGCTGTGGCTTAGGTCACAGATGTAGCTCAGATCTGGTGTTGCCGTGGCTATGGCAAAGGCCTGCAGCTACAGCTCTGATTCAGCCCCTAGCCCAGGAAATTCCATATGCTTCAGGTGTGGCACTAAATAAATAAATAAATAAATAATAGTGGTTAAGTAATTCACTCAAAATCTTACACATGGAAAATACAAAACCAGGATCAGACCACAAAGTCCAGGATTTACCATTGTAACTTCCAGCGCTGCTATTGTCACAGATCAAAGTCAACTGCAATTCAGACACATTTTCATTGTCACTGAAACTTCCAGACTTAGCATCCCTCTTTATTTAAAATTCAAAATTAAACCTCTGCTTCCCATCCCAAGCATTCTATGAACTTGGGACTGATTACCTGTTAATTGACAATAATCTCCCTAAATGATGGGACTCACTCTAGACAACTTTGGGAATCACCCATCATGAAAAAGGTGCCATTTTAACCCCTCTTCATTTCTGAGTGGGGAACGGATTGAAAAACCAATTAAGGCAGCACCTAGTGGAAGCATAAGATCCTAATAGTGGGAGTTATTTCACAGTCCCTTCCAGGCATTCAAGACAGCTTTGACTACTGTGCACTTTGCACATAAAATGAGAAATAGTGGGGGTTCCCATCGTAGCTCAGAGGAACTGAATCTGACTAGTATCCATGAGGACGCAAGTTCAGTTCCTGGCTTCGCTGGATGGGTTAAGGATCTGGCATTGCCATGAGCAGTGGCGTAGTTAGCAGACGCAGCTTGGATCTGGCGTTGCTGTGGCTGTGGTGAAGGTCAGTGGCTACAGCTCCAATTAGACCCCTAGCCTGGGAACCTCCATATGCCATGGGTTTGGCCCTAAAAAGATAAAAAGAGAGAGAGAAAGAAATAGTCCTAGAACACACCCAGACTGGGGATCTCAAGCATCGGATGCGCTTGTGTGGGCACGCGTTCAGTGAAGCAGAGATACCACCTAGGAGAGGAGCCCGAATTCCATGGGGACTTTTACCAGGTTTGCTAGCATTTTTCATTCATCTTTCCATAAAATGATTAATGGTGCAACAATTAAGACTCACATTTTTCCCTCATTGATCCTGGGCCTGAAGTTTTCATGTGGCCACTGTCACAGCCCTGGGCTTTCCTGGGTCCACTCCAACACAGAAAAGGCTTTGTTGCAGGAATTAAGCTCCCAGCCTGCCCGCCTGGAGCTCTAAGAGCCGGTTCACTGTGGCGATGCTGTTGCCATAGTTACCAGGCCTTCCTAGGGTGCTTTCCAGATTACAGATATTGTTTGAAAAACAAATGAGCTTCTCGGTCTCTGTTCACACCGTGTCTGTTGTTTTATTCTTGGGTGGAAAAACCATGGTGACCCTCTGACATGGGAGGGTAACCCGTCTTGGTTCCGGGATTCACAAGCACTGTGAGTGTGGCGAGGATTTATCACGGATCGTGTGCACCCCTTGGTTTGACAAATGGAATTTACGCCTTCACATTAATGCCTTGACGTTATGTCTACCTCACGTCCTCCTGCTGGGGACTCCTACGAGAAGTCACTTCAACAAGAAAATAAAACCACTCCTCTTCAAACACATGTGGTACTGATGAAGCAGTAAGTTACTAATTACTTTATTACTGATTTAAAGAAATAAGTAAAAATCGTCGTGATCAACTAAAAACCATAAATTCTTTGCCAGCGAGCAGAATGACCCCAGGTGAAGACCAGATAGGATGTGCCGGGCCCTAGAAGAAATCAAAATCTCAGAGGGATCACCGGCATTGCTTCAGCAGCCCCCGCTCCAGGAGGGGTCTCTCGTAGAGAACTTGCCAGAAGCCGGCCCCCCACACCAACCATGGGGAGGGTAGCCCGTGCCGAGACAGGACGAGCCTCGTATGTGCACCTGCCATTACAATGCTCAGTCAACACAGTCTGCACAAGTATAACACAGCGCCAGGGGCATCATTATTGACCTTGGAATTCAAAACCCCCAAGGACTGAGCACCACTGAATCCACGCCAAGAGAGAAAATTATGTGGGTTTTGTTTTGTTTTGTTTTGTTTTGTTGTTTTTGTTTTTGTTGTTTTTTACACAACGAAGACTTCCAGGTGAGTGGCTGTGAAGGCACAGTGCTCAGTGAGAATTAAGGACACCAGCTTGTAAGTCAGGCAAGCCTGGAGTCAAATCCCAGTCCCCGCGCCAGCCTCAAGGACTTAGGTGAGCCACGTGGTGTTTCTGAGTGTCAGTTTCCTCGTGGCAAAACAGGAATGATGATGAGAGTTGTGCAAGATAATATGATGAGGTGCTGTGGGTAAAATGCTGGATGCAACACTCAAGACACAACGTGGTAAACAGTGCATAAGTGGTAGTTATAATACCAACGGGAAGAAAGAAGGTGGGGGAGAGGGGCAATGGAAGGAGGCATGGAGAGCAGGAGGTGGAAGATTCAGAAAAGGGGCAGTGGCAGGAGGATTTGCACTGCTTACGATATCTGTCATGTACCAGCCGGGGTGGGGACAGTGAGTCATGGCCTCAAGGTACACAGTAGCCTGTGTTCAACTCCTGACTCTGGCATGTCTGTATTCATTTTTTTAAATTTTTGATTAGAGTTGACTTACAAGGTTCTGTCAATTTCTGCTGTACAGCACAGTGACCCGGTTATACATTTATATACATTCTTTTTCTCACATTAACCTCCGTCACGTTCCATCATAAGTGATTAGATATCCCTGTGCTGTATGGCAGGACCTCAGTGCTTATGGCGTGTATGTGTTCATGACCCTTGAAACATCTCTGTTAGTTTCACCTTCCCTTCAGGCCAGAGAGGTTCCTCTTTGGCTTATAGTTTAACTAAAGAAAAGAATCCACCCAACCACCCTCCTACTTAGGAACATTATTTAGAAGATAAAAGAAGGAAATTCTTTTGGAACTCTTGGTCTCTCCCAGTTTCTCTGCAGAACAGTCATTCTGTTCCAGTGTCCTTTCTCCAGAGGACAACCCAGGAGAAGGCGTCCCAGCCTGGGTTGTTGCTCAGAATTCACTGGGGCCATTTAACCACCATCTTCATAAAACTGGCCCCTCCAAGTGCCACCAAGCAACAAAGGACAGTAAAACCAAGTATCGGCCAGACTTCAAGGAACAGGAAATATTTGAGGTCATCTGCTGCCTCTTGCAACACTTGTTGGCTTCAGAGCTGGGCCTGGGTGTCAGGAAGTAAAGATTACCAAAGAAATAAGGCTTAGGGAAACAACTCTGCCTCGATTTTCATCTTTGGCTGCAATATTTCCCCAGTGTGGTGTATTTCAAGCTAAGAACCAGGGTTATACCCCTGAGTCCAAGAGCAAAATTGCTGTGCCATTTTAGGAATTTGGACTGGCAGATCCAAGGGTCAGTGCATGTAAGCTAAGCATTGGAAATGCATTTAATAGTTAGAAATTGTTAGACATCAACTCTCACTTTTCATACACATCAAACACTATTCAATAAAGATACATGCTAGCCAGAATAATAAAGAACAGCATACATCCACCACCTCTAACAGGACAAATTGACCAAGTCTAAAGGTGTAGCTAGTAGGATATCTTGTTGCAGCTCAGTGGGTTAAGAATCTGACTAGTATCCATAAGGATGCAGGTTCCATTCCTAGCCTCGCTCAGTGGGTTAAGGATCCAGCATTGCTGTGAGCTGTGGTGTAGGTCACAGACACAGCTCAGATCCCACATAGCTGTGGCTGTGGTGTAGTCTGGCAGCTGTGGTGTTGGTCTGATTGGACCCCTAGCCTGGGAACATCCATATGCTGCAGGTGCAGCCCTATATAAAATAAAGATATAGATATAGATAGTAATAAAGTTTGTGTGTTGGCCAAAATTTTAGTAAAGAGCTCATAATTTAGTTCAGTTATTTTATAGTGTGTCTAGAACAGATAACACATAAGCCCCTGGGAACACGACATCCTCTGTAGAACAAGGGTACCTGGCACCTTCCAGGATTTGTTCAGTATCTCCATAGACTTAAGGTTCTTAGAGACTTGCCTTGTTCTATCTGGCTGTTAGCATTGCTTTTCAGACCCAGTTCCTCAATGTCTGGCCACCCCACCTGTTGGGACCTCTTCACAGATGACCTCCATGCTCATTCCAGCATACCCTTGACCCCCAAACAAGGCATTTCAAGATTGTCTTGGTTTCCAATAGCTAAGATCTAGTGCTATTTACCCTTCAGTTATATTAACCTTGACCTGTTTTCTGTTCTGAGGCTTTGGCCTCTGGGGCCTTGTTGACCTTGGAAAGACTGCCCCTCCCAGGGCTACTCAATTCCTAGAGATAGTTAACAGCTCACATGCTTTCCAGATGCAAACCAACCAATCAAAAGCCCATATCCTGACCACTTCCTCTCATATTTCAAGCCACTACCCTCTGCCCTAATCACCCCAGGGCCAGGTACAAAACAGAGTTCCTTGGAATGATTCAAACCAGCCCATCCTAAGTCTGCTTGCCTGCTGTGGCCGTTCCTTCCCATGGAAACCACAATCAAGACTCTCGTCCACATTTCTCCTGCTGCCTCAGCTTCCCAGTCCACTCTGGTGCTTCCCCGTGCGGCCCCTCCATAGCATGGAGCACCCCCTCCCTCAGGAGCTGTAAATAGTAAGCTACTATTTCTTTTTTATTATTATTAAAACAACCTCAAATTTTCTATTAATACAACATATTTTCCGGGGGGGGAGCAGGGAAGAGAGATTAAAAGATTGAACATTAGCTGCTGGGACCACACAGTTCTAGGCAACAGAGCCTTCGGTTATTCACCAAAGAGAGAGAAGAGAGTCTTACACTATCAAGGTCATAAATCTGTACTGAGGTTTTCAACCTAAACCTAGTTTCACTAAGTCTTTTTCTTACCGTACTTTTTGTTCTCTTTTTATTACCTGAGCAACATCTTTTCATCATCTTTTTGAAAGGACATCCTTTTTGAAAGGACAGTTTCATTGTCTATGCAGTTGACCCTTGACCAACATGGGTTGGAACTGCATGGGTCCTCCCGTCCATGGATTTTTTTTTCAAAAGTGAAAACTACAGTACCATACATTCTGGGGTGGTCGAGTATGTAGATACAGAATCCAAAGAACCAAGAGCTATATAATTTATAATTTTCAACTGTGTGGAGGTTCAACGCCCCTAACCCTTGCATTGTTCAAGAGTCAACTGTACAGACACATTTATTCAATCAGTCAACACAGATTTATTGAGCACTTGCTGTATGCACTTTTCTAGGCTCAAGAAATACAAAACAGACAGACAAAAATCTCTAATCACATGGAATATATAACCTGGTGAGGTAAGACAGACAGTAAACAGAATAAATGGTATGTAGGTTGGGATTGGCAGGAAAATAAAGGAGGAAAGGAAGATAATGAGTACCAAGAGGACAAGGAGTTCACATTTTTATAACACCTTTATTGGGATACAGTTCACCCTTTTAAACCACCCAGTTCTGTGGTTTCTAGTATAGTCTCAGAGCTACCACACCCACTACCTACTTTCAGGACATTTTCATAACCCATGAGCTCCCCCCCAAAAAAATCCCCATTAGCAGTCAATCCCCATTGCCCATGCTCCCCAGGCCCTGGCCATCACAGATTGCCTTCCTGTTCTAGATTTGTCTGTTCTGAACATTTCATATAAATGGAATCCTACAACATGTGGCCTTCTGCATCTGGCTTTTTTCAATCATATGATGTCTTTAAGTTCATCTGTGTTGTGGCCTGTGCCAACACTTCATTCCTCGTTGTGGGTGAATAGCACTCCACTGTCTAGAGGGACCACAATCTGTTTATCTGTCCATCAGCTGATTGAACATCTCAGCTGTTTCCACTTTGTGGTTGTTGTGAGTAATGCTGCTATGAACTTTTGCGTACAAGTTCTTGTGTGGACATATTATCTCCTGTCTCTCACAGACAGACCTAGGGATGGAATTGCTGGGTCATATGATAGCTCTTATGTTTAACTGAGGGGAGAGTGTTCAATTTTAAATCGCATAGTCAAGGAAGGCCTCATTGATAAGATGACATTGAGCAGACACCTGAAGGTCGTGACCTACATGCACCATACATGAGGGCATGATAGGCAGAAAATAGCAAAATCTAAGGCAAGAGATCCATGGTGTGTCTGAAAACAGCACAGTACACTTGTGTGGCTAAAATAGAACAAGGAGGAAACCACATGGGGACCTACAGAACCAACCATCAACTTGGAAACATCACATTTAAGTACAACCTGCTAACATGTTTTTGAGCAAAAGGGGTTGTGTAGTCCAGCCTCCCGAACTTCTTGACTCAGTTAATTCATAAGTTTCCTTAACTGATTGATTCCAGTTTTGTCCAGTTTCATCCATGACTCTGTCTTCTCTTGACACGTTTTGTAAAGGAATATGCAGAATGTATGTGCACAATGGTTACAGAACAAAGACTCCATGACAGTGGTGTCCCTGTGTTCAGGGGGCCCTGTACAGGTGCCCCACTGCCAAGGTCAGGTAAAGGAGGTGCACTGGAAAGCCCATCACCAAGTTTTGTTAATGCCCACAGTTTCCCAGCTCGATGAAGCAAATTAAGAAAAAGTTGAGGAAGAGCTGCATGATCACAGACCCCAAAAGGCTGGGACAATGGTCAGTACAGTCCCCGGATCACCTCTTCTTCTGCTCTGGTCAAACAGGAGAACTTAACTGTGAGCTAACAGGCTTGGCCACTTGCTCTGCCTGGGATTCTTGACTGCTGTGGTCATCACTCAGTTCTCTCAGGGTGGCCTTGGGTTTATGATTTAACAGAGTGAGAAGGCTTCTCACTCACAGAGTGAGTGTGTGAATCGCTAAGAGAGTCTTACTGGGCACAGAATAGATGGGGTGGGGTGGGGGTGGTAGAGGGTATTGGTCAAGGGAGGCTGCACTGAGGAAATGATGCCTTGGCTGAAGCCTGAACGAAAAAGTTTTTCTGGATATGAAATGAGCAAAAGCACTCCAGGAAAGAGATGAGCAGGGACAATGTCTTAGAAGAAAGAGAGAACATAGGACCCTTAAAAAAAAAAAAAAAAAGGCAATTAACTATGACCCAAGTGTAATGGAAAACGCAGAGAGAAAATCAGCCCTGGAAAGCACAGCCCTGTTGTAGAGTTTGTTGGACACACAGTCTGGACTTCATGCTAAAACTAATATGCAGGAAAGGAAGGATGTCACATAAGGTTTGATGCGGCTGGTGGTAATAGGTTGAGCGTGGGCAAACCAGAGGAAAGTTACTCAGATAGAACTCACAGCTCTCTGCACAACTTTGGAGAAAACATCCAGGACCAACTGAGTGTGGGATGTGATAATATCCAGATGTGAGTCCCACTTCTGCCACCAATTCTATTTAACATGAACAGCATAAACACTAACTGATACAACAAATATACCCCAGTGAACCAAAGATGGTAAGATCAGGTCATTCCAAATTCAGCTACACGAGTGCTGTAATTATTTTGAAAAAGACCCATATTAAGAGGATTCATTTGCCTTTCTGTCCTTGTTGAGGCATTCTTTTTAACTTAGAAATTATTCAATCGAATGAAATTATTCCACTTGTCTTATAAGTCGAAGTAACTGTAACAGATATGCATATGTACACGTATATGTGTACAACTTCTGTAACTCTTCTCTCCTGTAAGTTATCATTTCATCAAGATAATCTTTTGCAGAGTTCCCACTGTGCTGCAGTGGGTTAAGAACCTGACTATAGCAGCTCACGCCCCTGCAGAGGTTCAGGTTGGATCCCCAGCCCAGTGCAGTGGGTTAAAGGATCTGGCATAGGTCACAGCTTCGGCTCTGGCCCAGGATCTTCCACACGCACAGGTGTGGCCATAAAATTTTTTTGAAAAAGGATAATTTTTTGCTTTGCAAATTTCCCTATGGGGACAAGTTTATTTTCCCATGAATGAAACAGGAGATTGAGCCAAATTTAAGTAAATCTTAAAGGACAGCTAACTTAGCTGATACCAAGATTATGATGGCAAAAGGAAGGGGACCCTGGGATCTCTATTGTACTACTCTTTCTCATAAAACCTTACCTCCAATTACATCTTTGAAAAGAATCTCCCATCATTGTCATTCACCAAAAAAAAAAAAAAACAAGGAGTTCCCATTGTGGCTCCATGGAAACTGAATCAGACTAGTATCCATGAGGACGCAGGTTCGATCTGAGGCCTCGATCAGTGGGTTAAGGATCCGGCATTGCTGTGAGCTGTGGTGTACGTCACAGACGAGGCTCGGATCTGACATTGCTGTGGTTGGGGTGTAGGCCGGCCGCTACAACTCCTCTTATACCCCTAGCCTGGGAACCTCCATATGCTGTGGGTGCGGCCCTAAAAAGACAAAAAAAAAAAAGATCCTTTCCATTTCTTTCTTTTTAGGGCCGCACCTGTGGTATGTAAGTTCCCAGGCTAGAGGTCAAATCGCTTGGTATTGGATCCTTAACACACTCACTGAGCAAGGCCAGGGATTGAACCCACATCCTCATGGCTACTAGTCCGGTTTGTTACTGTAAAGCCACAACAGGAAGGTCTCCATTTCTTGGGTAAATGTCTCATTTCTTCCTTTGTCTTCCCTAAGTCAAGAATGGGTGATCATGAAGGAAGCGCTCTTCCATGAAAATGGTCCCCATCTTTCAGAAAATCTTAGCCACCACCGATAGCTATTTCTCCCTGGGTCTAAGTGTGGATGGAGGAAGAAACAGAGGCTTAATGCACAGCCATCTAAAGCACTGCGTTCGATCTGGAAACTTGCAGCTCTCGGTTTCTTGATCAGTGTTTCCATGTTTTTGGTATTATTTTCTTCACACACACCACAAAGCCTATCATTCCGTCTAAATTTCCTGACATTTTTAGAATGAAAGCTGCTATGGCTTTTGCCCTTAAGACTGTGCCTGGCATTTCAGTTCAGAAACACAGTCTCATGGAGGAAAAGAATGGCTGGGCAGGATAGGAATCTTGACATTTGTCATTAACGATTCAACATCAAAGCTCCAAGCCCCAAGGAATGTGCAGGTTTTCTCCCCAGAGGAGCCACAGTTCTTGGCCTTCTGTTGATTTTAGATGCGAGGCCCATGATGACGGCCTCCCTCCCCCAACTCAGTAGGCAAAGGAGTGAAGACCCAAAGGCAAAACCCAAGCATTCAGTTTGTTTCTCATTTTTAAAGCCTCTTTTCTCTTTTTCTCTTTAGTTTCTACTATTTTATTTTATTTTATTTTGCTTTTTAGGGCCGCACACTCGGCATATGGAAGTTCCCAGGCCAGGGGTCGAAGCAGAGCTGTAGTCGCCGGCCTACACCACAGCCACAGCAACGCCAGATCCAAGCCACGTTTGGGACCTACATCACAGGTCACGGCAACATCAGATCCTTAACCCACTGAGTAAGGCCAGGGATCAAAGCTGCGTCCTCATAGATGATAGTGAGATTCGTTTCCGCTGAGCCACGACAGGAACTCCAAGCTTCTACTATTTTATATCAGTTAATCCTTAGGGACAGAATCTCTGACCATAAAATAAAGACAGAAAAGTGGGGGGGAGTTCCCGTGGCTGTGGCAGTGCAGGCTGGCAGCTGTGGCTACAATCTGACCCCTAGCTTGGAAACTTCCATATGCCTATGGTGTGACCCTTAAAAAAAAAAAGGCATGGAGCTGAAATCCACTTCGACAAAGTCAGGTTGAATCAATAGAAGATGCTCTTTTGGAATTCACGGCTGCAGCCTCCTCAGTGTCTTAAAGGAGCTGAACAACTCCTCGAGAATTCGACAGAAACGCGCCGGGAGCGCTTGGTGCGAGGTCTCGGCCCCCAGCCTCTCATTTCTCCCCACCGGCAGCTGGGAGGCAGATATTACCGTGTCCACTTGACAGGTGAGGAAACGGGGGCATAGAGTTGTGGGACTCACCATAACTCACCAGAGATCGCACAGGCTGGGAAGTAGCAGAACCGGGAATCCAAAGTGAGGCTTTCTGGAGTTTCCTTGAGGTACAGAGGGTTAAGGATCGGGTATTGTCACTGCTCTGGTGCTGGTTCGATCCCCGGCCCGGGAACTTCTGCATGCCATGGGTGTGGCCAAAAATTTTAAAAAGGTGAAGCTGTATGACCCCCAAATCCATGCTCGTGCCTGCTATATTATAACGTCTGCGTGTGCTTTGGCACAGCCAGAGAAACTTGGGAATGGACTTGAACCGATTGTTTGTGCCTAAAGTGTATGTGTGAATCGTGACGGGATAAACCAACGGGCTGTAGGTTCTTTAATACTGAAAAAATAGGATGGGGGAGGAAGTAGGACGGACGGGGAGTTTGGGGTTGGTAGACGCATGCTATTGCATTTAGAATGGATAAGCAATGAGGTCCTGCTGGGCAGCACAGGGCACTGTGTCCCGTCTCTTGGGACAGACCATGATGGAAGATAGTATGAGAAAAAGAATGCGTGTATGTGAATGACTGGATCACTAGGCTGTGCAGAAGAATTGATATAACACTGGAAATCAACCATATTATAACTAAAAAAAAAAAAAGCAAACAAACCAAAGAATCAAAGGAGAGGGGGAGAACTGGGTCCTAGGACGGCCTTTGATCCTGAACTGAAATATGCCTAAAATGGGAACCCCCGGCCTTTCAGCTTACGGGAGCCAGCACTTTCTGTCTGGCATGAGTTTCCTAACCTTTGCAACAGAAGACCCCTGCCTGATACACACAAAATCCCCATGTTCTAGCGGAGGGAAAGGAGGCTCTGCGAGATCGGCAGACTCGCCCAAGCTCGCGAGTGTATTTATTAAGAGAATCAAGCCCGGATCCACAGGCACATCTTCTCGTCCCCCTTGCTCAAAGAAGCTGCTGGGGGAAGGCAGGTTTTAACTGATCGCATGTGACAAACACGTGGAAAAAATACACAATACAAAGACGGGCGTGAAGGAAGGACAGAGTGAAGGGCATCGTAAATGAGGGCTAATAAAGAAAATAATTCTGAGGAAAGAGAAAAGAAAAATAGGCTAAGAACACGACTGAGCCAGTGCCTCAACATCTCTACTTTAAACGTAACTTTTTGCCTGGAGTCATGTTCAAACCCTTTTACAGTTTCATGTCACGGGGGCCAGCCAGTGGGTATGGACAGTGGCCAGAGCACCGGAACAGGTCCTGGGGGTCCCCTGCAGAGGTGGGGGCTCACCCTTACATTGCTGGACCGTGGGACCAGAGGAAGACCCAGGACACAATGCGGTTTACCTACTGCCGCAGAAGCATTTTTTTTTTTTTTTTTTTGTCTTTGTGCCTTATCTAGGGCTGCACCCGCGGCATGTGGAGGTTCCCAGGCTAGGGGTCTAGCAGGAGCTGTAGCTGCCGGCCTTCGCCACAGCCACAGCAACGCGGGATCCGAGCCGCGTCTGCAACCTACACCACAGCTCACGGCAACGCCGGATCCTTAACCCACTGAGCAAGGCCAGGTATCGAACCCCCAACCTCATGGTTCCTAGTCGGATTTGTTAACCACTGAGCCACGACGGGAACTCCGCAGAAGCATTTCAACATTTTGTTCCCCTGTACGAGCAAACCAGGGTGTTCCAGGGAGGTCAGTCCGGCCTCCAGACCACGCCGTCCTTAT
>PVHT020000170.1:8450678-8471775 GCA_004024745.2 Catagonus wagneri | reverse complement strand
TTTTTTTTTTCTTTTTCAACCACACCCATGGCACATGGAAGTTCCCAGACCAGGAATCGAATCTGAGCTTCGACCTATGTCACAGCTGTGGCAATGCCAGGTCCTTAACCCACCTCACCACAGCGGGAAGTCTGACGCTCTTATTTTTAACAGTAAATGGTACAACCAAATGGTCAGTGTCCCAGGGTGACGGCCTCATCACAACAGGATGTGACCTGCTTCAGCGGCCACAGTGTCTCTGCTGACCCCACAGAGGCTTTCTGGAGAATTTAAGGATTCTTTCACAAATACAACTTCCTTAGCTATTTGAGGAGGGACCAAAAATAGCAGGAACAAATACACCCGCCCTCTGAAGCCAGACAGAGGGTTTGAATCCTCGTTGTACGACTTCCTACCTCTGTGCTCCTAGGAAGGTCCCTTCACCTTTCTGAACCTCTATTTCCCCCTCTGGGAATAAAATTCTATAAAAATAACACTTCAGTTTTACAGTCACTGGAAGGATTAAATAAGACAATCAATGAAATATCCTTTGAAGAGTATCTGGCACACAGCAAACATTCATTAAGTATTAGTTCCCCTGGAGTTCCCGTCGTGGCTCAGCGGTTAACGAATCCGACTAGGAACCATGAGGTTGCGGGTTCGATCCCTGGCCTCGCTCACTGGGTTAAGGATCTGGCGTTGCTGTGAGCTGTGGTGTAGGTTGCAGACGCGGCTCAGATCCTGTGTTGCTGTGGCTCTGGTGTAGGCTGACGACTACAGCTCCGATTAGACCCCTAGCCTGGGAACCTCCATATGCTGTGGATGTGGCCCTAGATAAGCCAAAAAGACACACACACCAAAAAAAAAAAAAAAAAAAGGTATTAGTTCCCCTTTCTAACCAAGAAATTTACTTAATGCTTGGCTCAAGGCACTGTCACAAAGGTGAATGACAGGTGTATTCTGTCCTTAAAAACCTACAATCAAAACGCACCTTCTTGGTATTTACTCAAGAGAAAAAAAAATATTTGCGTACAGAAAGACTTGTCCAGAAATGTTCATGGCAGCTTTATTTAAAATAGCTAAAAACTGGAAATGACTCAAATGTCTATCCACAGACGCATAAATAAACAAACTCTGGCGATCCCATACTCAGCGATGGAAAGCTACAAACCAGTGATTCCAGCGCCAACATGGATGAAAGTCCGAAACATTGGAGAGAAAGAAGCCAGACAAAAAGAGTAAAGAGTTGGTTTGCTCATTGAAATGAATTTCTAGAAAGGGAAATCTACCGTGTCAGAAAGCAGCGTAGTGGTTGCCTGGGGGTGGGGTGGAAAGGAGGGAGAGACCGAGCGGCACAGGGGCGCAGGCGACCTGGACCAGGAGATGGAAATGTTCCAAATCCTCATAGGGGTGCTGGTTACATGGACACCCACACTTATCAGAGTTCATCAGGCTTAAATGGGTGCTGGGGTGTAATACGAAACACTTCTGGGCTTGGTCTCCAAGTCCCAGCACAAAGCTCCTAAAGCCCTTGGAATTCCCTTAGCGATAAGAGGGTCTTCGTTATTCATAAGGAGCCCCTTTGGATACTGAGACGGCTCTTGAGGAACTGGGGCGGCTCTTGAGGAACTGGGGCGGCGGCGGGGGCGGAGCCTGGATGGCTTCAGGATGGGAGCTGATTGCCATTCGGGTGATTAGACGTTTAGAACCTTCGCCCGCACCCCCCACCCCATCCCACCTCCCAAGAAGGGAGCGGAGTTGGAGATTAAATTGAGAGAAAAAAAAAGAGAGAAACTCAGATAAATTTGAGGAAATGCCCACCTGCTGAACACGGCGGTGATGGGGGCGGGGGGCGAGGGGGCAAAGTGTCCTTATCCCACAGGTACAGAGGCTCCGGCGCTCGGAGTCCATCCGGACCTCGCCCTGTGCACCTGCTCGTCTGGCTGTTTCTTTGTGTCTTGCACGGAAGATCGCAGGCACAGTGCTTCCTGGAGTTCTAGGATTCATTCCAGCAACAATGCACACCCAGGTGTGGGCGGAGGGGAACCTCTGGATCTGTAGTCCCACCGGACAGGAGCGCAGAGAGCTCGGGGACCCCATTTTCTGCTGGTGTCTGAAGTTGGGACAGTCTTACAGAACTGAGCCCTCAGCCTGGAGGATCTGAGGGTCAGCCTGTAGGAAATTAGTGTCGGAATTGAATTGTAAGACACCCAGTCAGTGTCAGAAAATCAGAGAACTGGCTACTGTTGGATAAACAGCCCGGGAGGCGTATGGCTGCATAAACTGAACCTCAGTGAAGTTGATTTAAAAAGAAAACCCTGGAGTTTCCGTCGTGGCTCAGTGGAAACGAATCCGACTAGGAAACATGAAGTTGGGGGTTCGATCCCTGGCCTCACTCAGCGGGTTAAGGACCTGGCATTGCCGTGAGCTGTGGTGTAGGTCGCAGATGCGGCTCAGATCTGGCGTTGCTGTGGCTGTGGTGTAGGCCGGCGGCTGCAGCTCCGATTCAGCCCCTAGCCGGGGAACTTCCATGTACCATGGGTGCAGCCCTAAAAAGCCAAAAAGAAAAAAATCCTTTTTTAACTGGGGCCAGCGTTGAATGAAGGTGGCTGGAACTCCCCTGGGATGGTTTAACTCTGAAACCAGCACACAGTGGGCCTGAACGTCTTGACCATGGCATCGAGTCGAAAGACAGAATTTGTGGACCAGAGGAGGCCAGAGAAGGAGGCCTTCTGAGGACATGTCCCCACTGCCCAGTCCCCGGCCCGGCACTCTCCCCAGGGCTGTGGCTACGGTCAAGGGCAGAGAGGGGAGGGTTGGTCGCAGCTGGTCCTGGCCTTGGAGCGGAACACACACAGATCCCCGTCCCAGCACCGCCCTTTCCAGGCCTCGTGACCTCACACAGGGACTGCACATCCCCTGGCCTCAGTTTCCTCGTCTGTGAAATGGGCGCAGTGTCCCGCTCACCAGGTTACTGTAGGGATTGCAGGGGTCCTTACTACAGAGCCTGACCCACAGCGGGCATCCCATAAATGCCAGCCAGTAAAAATACTTTGAACCACAATAACCGGCAGCCTAATTTTAATCCTAGATTGAGTTTGCTTCCTGTGAGTCGCTGAGAAAAGGCACCACGTTCCTGAGCTGAGATGCTTCTGCTGGACCTGACGGAGTCTCCCCACGTTCCCCCCTGACCCCCACACCCCTGCATGCCACTCCCGCCCCCTGGCGGCTCCTCTGTCAGTCTGCACCTTCCACCCTGAGAGTGCAGCTTCCTCTTTAAATCACCTCCGCAGCTCTGGTTCTGGAAGAGCCGCCCCACCCACGGGTGTGTTTTAAAGGGTTCGCCACTCGGGAGTTCCCGCTGTGGTGCTGTGGGCTAAGGACCCAACCGCAGCAGCTCAGGTCGCTGTGGAAGCATGGGTTCAATCCCTGGCCCGGGAACTTCCGTAAACCGTGGGTGCAGCCAAAAAAGAAGATCTCACAACTCATTTTTTCTACCTACAAGGAAGTCCTTTCAAAACGGTCTCAGCCGCCTGTGAACGGCTCGTGAGTCTCTTTCTGAACCTTTGGAACAAGTTTGTGTTGGGACTGAAAGGTTTGACACGGGGAAGGTCGACCAGGAGGAAAATCCTGTGTCTTCATAAAAACCCCGTCCGTCAGGTGCCAACTGAGTTTAGACTCCTCTGTGCAATGCAAGGTGTGAAATTCAATCAATGACTGGCTAAAGGCTTTTAAGAATGCACATCGTTTTGCCCCAAATTAATTATAAATCATACCAATTAACTGACCAATTGGTGTGGAGGGTCTTTGTTTTTCCTCTGTCCTGTCTGTTCCTACGCCCACCCTCTGATCTTCCCTAACCCGTAGCTTAGCCAGGGACAGTAAGGCTGTATCCAGAAGCTTGTCTTTTGTCACCACCTAGTGGTCATCCCCTATTATTACGACCCACTAGGGTCGCCTTAACATTCACCACCCTTGCACAGGCTTGACAGTTTTTTGAAAGAAAACATGTTTAAATATTCCTCGAGGAGCTTTGTAAGCCATACATTCCATTCCCTTTCTGTGCGTCTCACATTTAATCTAGAAAACTCGATGACAATCACAAGCCCCCCCTTATGGTCCAAAGATTTCAACCCAAAGAAACGCAAGAAAACCACAGAAAAGTGGAAAAGGAAGCATTAACTGTTCAGTGGTTAGAAAAAAATGCACTGGAATTTTCGTTTGCTTGCTTTTCAAGTTAAAAAATAATAAAGAAACGGTTACTCTGGATGTTCAGGCCCTCTGTGGACTAATCAGTCAAACTCTTTACCGCTCTCTTCAGATCATGACATAATTATAAAAAAGACTCCAGTCTTTTCTCTCTTCTCTTTTTCCAGGATTTTGTTTATTCACTTGGGTTTTTCTTTCGAGTTATTCTTTGTCACATATCTATAATGCTGTTTAGTTTCTAGAAACTTCCTATATTGAAAAATCACACAGAATCTTTTAACTACATTGTGAAATCACACAGTCCACATTTGTCACTGTGCCACTGGGCCCACCAGCCACTGGAGATGAGAGTGATGGCCGAAACCATGTCTGGAAGAGAACCAGTACTAAGTACATGGTGTTACTGATCTAAGGGAGTTTTGCATCTTGATAATACTTTCTAGAAAGTAAAATGTAAGTAAAGCTGCTCTCCTGGAATATTAATTTTCTGACTACAGAAAGACAATGGAAGAAAAAAAAATCCAATTTAAGTAGGTGGTCTACACGGCTCACTATTAGCACAAATATTTACCTTCGTTTAAAAATAGAGGACTTCCCATCGTGGCTCAGTGGTAATGAACCATATTAGTATCCATGAGGACTTGGGTTCTCAGTGCGCTAAGGATCCAGTGTTCCTGCAAGCTGCAGTGTAGGTTGCAGATGCAGCTCGGATCCCGCGTTGCTGTGGCTGTGGTGTAGGCCGGCAGCAGAAGCTCCGATTTGACCCCTAGCCTGGAAACCTCCATATGCCACGGGGGCAGCCCTAAAAAGACAAAAAAAAAAACAAAAAATAAATAAATAAAATAAAAATATGAGAAATAGGAGGAAAAGTGGCACCTAGCTAAATAAATCTATCTCCATCCTACTCTACCGCAAAAGAGCTAAAAGTCAGCTTAAGTAACAGCAAAAACTTAAAGCCTATTTGCCTGTGGAGCTGCGATAAATCTGTGCGTGCATTTTAGATAGGACAGATTTAATGTCATGAAGTACAAATTAGAAACTAATTTTTAATTGTATGAATTTCCACCTCACTGTAGCCTCTTGCCTTATTCTTCTCAGAGAGAAATGTCTGCTTCAACAATTTGGGACAAAATAATCTTAATTCTTTCTAAAACGCCTCTTTTTGTTACTAGGGTAACAAGAAAAGAGCTGTTTGCCAGGGTTTCCATGAGTCACACAACCCCTGCCACTACCATCCCCAGTAACCCAAACGGACTTAGCTGCCAAATCAACAGAAAGGCCCAAGCGGAGGAAAAGTTCCTGGCTGCCCCAAGCTGATGGCCATCGTTGTCCTTAAATAGGAAAACAGCACAGAGAAAGGCCCTTCTGACAGTTCAGAAGCAACGTCAGCAGCAAGAGGCAGACAGAGAGCAGCACACAGAGGGGAGAGATGCGGGCGAAATCTTACAGGAAAGCAAAGCTGTCCCATGCTGGGGCCAGAGGGGAAGGTGCAGGTGAGCAGAGAAACGCTTCAAACCTACCCAGTGACCGAGTCACGGGGCTGGACCAGCTCTCGGGGAACAGACACCAACATCAGGAGGCAAAATTACAGCAATAGGCCTGGCACGAAGCGATCAACAGGCCTGAGACGCCACAGAAGCAGCCACTCCCTTCAGCACAGAAACACGCAAAGGGCGCTGGGTGGCAAATGCATTTATCTGCACTCTTATCCCTACACAGGTGAACGGTAGTGACATTTTAAAAGGCTTCGGGGAGCTCCCGTCATAGCTCAGCAGGTTAAGAACCTGACTAGTATCCATGAGGATGCAGGTTCAATCCCTGGCCTCGCTCAGTGGGTTAAAGGATCAGACATTGCCATGAGCTGTGGTGTAGGTTGCAGATATGGCTCGGATCCTGCGTTGCTGTGACTGTAACGCAGGCTGGCAGCTGCAGCTCCCATTCGACCCCTAGCCCGGGAACTTCCATATGCCATGGATAAGGCCCTAAAAACACAAAAATAAAAATAAAAAAATTAAGTAAAAAGGCTTCAGAGATAATGCTCACAGCGGAAAATATGACATGAGACAATCGCTGTCACTTGAAAACATGCACCAAACATGGACCAAACATTCAAGCATCCATCTCCAAGGAGAAAGTAAAGTTCTGCCCAGAATCTGGAGTCGGCAACAGAGAGACTGAGGCTAGAAATGAAGAAATTTGCTCCCCAGGACAAGACACTTGCTAATCACCTTTATTGGTACGTCTGCTCTCTGGAAAGCTCTTCATTTCCAAAGCTAACTCTGAGAAACACAGCCTAAGGCACCTACAAAGAAAGACTCTTGTCATATCACAAAGAGAAGTGGTATATTTCGAAACCATTTTTTTTTTTCGGGGCACTAGTGAGATCTGTCTATTCATGCAGAGCAAAAAAAAAGGAAAAATTAAGCCAAGGCCACAAATGTCAGGCTCATAAAGGTAGGCGTGTGACTTCACAGTTGACTTCACGGTGACATGACTAAGCAGATATAGGGGTGACATGACTAAGCAGATATAGGCAGGTACATGTAACCACGTCAGATCCGCAGCTGCTCGGCAAAGCCCGGTGTACTGACAGGTGCGCTAGCTTCCGGCCAAAGCATTTTTGTTGAGACAGTTGAAATGGTGCTTCACGGCATGAGTGTCCTAAAAGAAAGGGGAAATATTAGGGGAAAGATTGTTCAAGAGAGACAGAGAATGTTTACCACAATCGCAAGGGGAATGCTGCTTTTTATTCTAGAAACTACTACTCATCCAGGGCAAAGAAAGGAAGTTAAATTTTTACTCTTGGAAAACCTGACTAGGTTTATATCCTTCCCCTGTACGA
Organism: Catagonus wagneri; assembly: GCA_004024745.2. Lineage (NCBI taxonomy): Eukaryota > Metazoa > Chordata > Mammalia > Artiodactyla > Tayassuidae > Catagonus > Catagonus wagneri. Next base: position 8,464,745 of record PVHT020000170.1, on the reverse strand, counting down.
ACCTATCAAACCTCGTAAGGAAGTGACAACCCCAGTTACAGTCTCCCCACTGCATTTTCATGGAAAATGGAGAGGCTGGATTTGCAGCTTAGTCCTGGCGGAGGAAATGGAAATGGGCCACGGCTAGACTAGAGGACTGTAGCCTTTTAGGGGGCAGGACCCACTCAGTCCCATACAATATACTATTTCTCTTGGGGCATCAGTGTAGCGTCCATTTCCAACACAGGAAAAGAGAACTCAAGAGTTTTCTCGTTCACGGCCACATTCTCCCTAAAGCCGCCTTTTCAAATAAAATGCCTGCCGCACCCATGAGCTATGAGATGCGTTTGTCTCTAGAAACTGAATGGTTCGCCCTGTCAAACGCATGAGTGCACTACCATGTTCCTTTTTTTTTTTTTCATCTTCAGCCACATCCACGGCATATGGAAGTTCCCGGGTCAGGGTCAGCTGCGCCACAGCTGCAACTGACACCACAGCTGCAGCAACAGCAATTCCTTAACCCACTGCACGGCCACGGGAACTCTGCACGTTGCACTGAAAGAAGGATTTGGATCTTTCCGGGAGCTGTCGGAGTCACTCCTTCGCCATCAACCCTGTTGACCTCCCAAAACTGTGATGGACTAAATTCCAGACTCGAAGCCATCAGAGAAACAGGCAAAATGGGCTGGCCACAGCTGTATTTGCTTTAAAAAACAAACAAAAAATCAGGCTATAAAGCCATCTGGCTCCATAAAGGATTTCGTTTCAGCTGTGTCACTTCGCATTCAGTACTTTTTTATAATTACCACATTAAAGTTGCCTAATTTTAAAAGAACTTCACAGGCAGAGCGAATAGAAATAAACAGTACTTACGAGTGTTTACTGTCGGGGGCGGGGCTTCGGGGGGATAATAGTAAGTATGTAAATATCAGCATATCTTTCTTTCTCATCATCCTTAGGAAAAATTTTTAAAAGTAAACTTGCCAGTTTTCTTTTTTTCCAAACTAGATCCCAGTCAATCCCTTAGCAATGGGATTAGGGACATTAATAAAACTGATGACAGATCTCTCAACAGTAGCAACAGAAGAAAATTTTTTAAAAAATGGGATTGCTTCCCAAATGACAATCGTTTAGCCCTAAAGTAGAGGTTTGGGTGTCCACAACAAGAAAGAAACCACCTGGGGGGAGTTCTGGTTGTGGCTCAGCGGACGCAACACAGTGACCGTAAGACACAGGTTCGAATCTCAGCCTTGCTCAGTGGGTTAAGGATCCGGTGTTACTGCCAGCTGCAGAGGCAGCTTTGATCCCACGTTGCTGTGGCTATGGCGTAGGCCTGCAGCTACAGCTCTGACTCAGCCCCTAGCCCAGGAACTTCCTTATGCCGCAGGGGCAGTCATAAAAAGAAAAAAAGGAAAGAAAAAAAAACGACCTGGGAGAACTTTGCTTTGTAATTTGAATAAGCGAGTAAGGAAACGTCCACGACCCAATACCCAATAATAAAATGTGATGGCTGCTCCCACCAGATCCAAGATTCCCTAAAAATATATTCATTTGTTTTCTTTTTACTATCAGCATTTTATGGATAAGCATATTAAGAGTGGAGGGAGTTCCCGTCGTGGCGCAGAGGTTAACGAATCCGACTATGCCGGTTCGATCCCTGCCCTTGCTCAGTGGGTTAACAATCCGGCATTGCCGTGAACTGTGGTGTAGGTCACAGACTCGGCTCAGATCCTCTGTTGCTGTGGCTGTGGTGTAGGCCAGCAGCTACAGCTCCGATTTGACCCCTAGCCAGGGAAGCTCCGTATGCTGCGGGTGCGGCCCTAAAAAGACCAAAAAGAAAACAAAAAAAGAATTACAAGGCAGCGGGCACACTTCACCGTATTCCAAAGTGTTTCTACACGAGTGTTCAGCTAATAGTGAACACATGAAAATGTAATATCCAGCATTTATCACCCAGTCTCCAGTAGCAGCATTTTTGTTTCCTTTTTGCACGAGCAGCCAGCTTTGCGGGGGTTTTAGGCGGTGGTTTATTGCCGTCACATGCACCACGTCTGTCACTGCCCGAGGGGCACGCAGAATGCCCGTCAGTAAAGGAGTCTACGTGACTGATGACACAACATGCCCATGCTTTCACTGCTGGAAAGAGGAAGAGGAGGCGACAACCACAAAACGCTCTTCCTTGCCTCAAAGTTACCCCTTTCCCCAAAAACATGTCCACCACTGCCCTCCTGTGAAATGGTGACTGGAGAATCCGGCGGCCCGGCGGCTCCAGGAAGGGGCACCCGGAGGCTCGGAAAGAGAGACAAACAGATGGAGCTGGAATCCGCTTCCAGCACCAAGCGAAATGCGGTGTAGACAGCAGACAGTAACAAACAAGTCTTCAGCCCAGAACCCCAGGGCTACCTGGACGGGGGAGAGCAGAGACGAGGGGGCCTAAGAGTCTTCTTCTTCCCCCTCTTCCGCTCCCGGCTCCTCCTCTCCTCCTTCGCCTTCCTCTTCCTCTGCTTCCCCTTCTGCTCCCTCCTCCGTTACGTCTTCTGTCTGATTTTAACAAAACGACAGTATTATTGAGCCGCGTAAGGGTCGACAGTCAGGGAAGGAGTAAAAAAACATCAGACTAGGGTCGAGGGCCTCCCACACCCCCACCCAGCACAACACACATACACACCTGACGCATGCACAACACACGTACAATGCACACTCGACCCACATACACACTCAACCCACATACACAACTAACTCACATACAACACACACACACAACACATATACACGCAACCCACATACACACTCAACCCACATACACAACTAATTCACATACAACACACACACAAAACACATATACACTCAACCCACATACACACTCAACCCACATACAACATACATACACACTCAATCCACATATAACACACAATGCACACACAACACACATGTACACTCAACTCACAGACACACTCAACACACATACAACACAACACACACACGTACACAATACACACACACACACTCAACCCACATACAATATATATATACACTCAATCCACATTTAATGCACAACGCACACAATACACACTCAACCCACATACAACACACTACACACTACACACACACAATACATATACAACATACATATACCCTCAACCCACATACCCATTCATCCCACACACAACACACAGGACATTACAATGTACACACAACACACACACAACACACAATACATATACAATATATAAAACACATCTCTCTCTCTCTCACACACACACACACACACACCCCACCGTCATCATCATCAACTTCCTATACACAGACTCCTCAGTTTGGGATGGTTCTGCAGGGCAATATATTTATCTAATGAGTTTCATGATTTTTCCTAAGTATATAGTCTTTACTCATATGAACAGACTATTCACATCAAATTACCTTTAAATATTTGGAAGGCAGTTGGAAGAATAAAATACAAAAAGGAATCGCAGCAAACTGAATTTTGTTAGAGAAGAAGCAGTTTTTAACTGTATAAGCTGGTTATATTTTGTTATAGCGAGCTAATTTCTTGAAGCCAAAGTTATCAGCAACCTACACAGATAATCTGAAACTACCTGCAAATTAATAATGTTTGTTTTATTTTCATATATAAAAATGGGATTTAAAAAAATGGAAGCTTGCCTAGCAAAGAAAGAAACTATTGAAATTATTATTGGAAAGATACATAGATAATGAAAAATCACTGTATAGAATAGGCTAAAAATAACTTTTAGGTCTAAGAATAGGGATTAGTTTGATAAAACAACGAATAAATAACTAATGAAATAACTAATAAAAATAATGAAGCAGATCTATATTTACCATCATCCACAAAATATATAGATTAATTACATGCATAAAAGTAGATGACAAAAGAAGATTCATCAAGGTTTAATAAATATGTGTGCATGTGGGTGTGTGGCTAGCAGTTATCTCTGGATAATGGGGTGATGAGCTATTTTTACTTTCTGCTTTTCTGTGTATTTTCTAAATTTCCTCTAAAGATCACGAATTATTTGTAATTTCAAAGAACAGCAAAAGTTGGGGGGCAGTTTCTTTTGACATTTGGGACCCTAATGGCGGTGACCCAGACAATTCATGGAACTTTTGGAAATATTCTCGCTATCCATGCGTCCTCAACTTTAATTTAGCTCTCTGGTTAGCATTTTAAACTGATTAATCCAAAAATGTTCCAAAACAATCAATGCTTGATTAGAATTAAAGCCCCTGAGATTTAGCGAACATGTGCATCTTGCCTGTCCGGCGGCAGGTGTTGTGTGTCTTCCCCAGAGGCAGGGGATCCACCTACGCTACTAAGCGCCATGCAAGCTGCACACACCGTGCTGTTCAGCGTGGCGGGAAGGAAGAATGGAAAAGAGATCTCTTCCAAAGGACTTGGCCCTGCCTGGCCTGACGTCACGGCTGACACCTTCACCACGGGAGCCTCAGAAAAGGGTCCAGAGCCACCCCCTACTTCTCCACCCACCTCCCTCTGATAATGTGTCTTCAACTTAGTTCTCTTCTCAGGACTTCCTGAGAGCACGGGTTGCATTCGCTTCCCTAAATCATGAAAAACAAGGAGAATGCGGCTACACTGCGATTCTCCTAAAAGACGCTTTCGTTAAGCACGAGACAAATGTGAAATATGCTACTGTACCTCTTCCGGGGCAGCCTCTCCCTCTTCTTCCTTAGGTCCATAAAGAGAAAGTAAAGGAAAAATATAAATTCACTTAAGTTTTAAGCTGAGTCTAAAAATCAAGCAAACCCTAGAGCCAAATGTGGTAAGAACTGTACATGGAAAGTAACGTTTAAAATTGTACAAAAATTTAAAAATTTTAAACAAAAAAATTTTAGTGTAAAAAAATAAATACAAATTAACCGACTACAATAAAATAAAATGCATGTTTATCAAAATGAAAGGCATCCATTTGAACTATAGTAAAATATATGTTTATCAAAATGAAAGACATCAATTTATTGAAAAAACATTTAAATACCAAAAACATGATAACTGAGCAGTGCTTACTTATTTCATGCATTACATTTCAAGGCCTTGGAATATTATGAAATTAAAAATGTATTTTCATCATTCTTATTCTTGAGAAAATATAACTAATTAGTAATGCTGCTTAGTTACATGTTTAATTCTGCCTCTATATCCAAAACATATTTTAAACCTATAGAGCTATCAGGGAAAATTCAGACCATATATGTAAGCAATTAGAAAATCTGAACACGGAGTTTCCATTGTGGCTCAGTGCGTTAAGAACCTGACTAGTATCCATGAGGATGTGGGTTCGATCCCTGGCCCTGCTCAGTGGGTTAAGGATCTGGCATTGCTGCGAGCTGTGGTGTGGGTTGCAGACGTGACTCAGATCTACAGTTACTGTGGCTGTGTTATAGGCCGGCAGCTGCAGCTCCAATTCAACCCCTAGGCTGGGAACTTCATATGCTGCAACTGCAGCCCTAAAAAAAAAAAAAGAAAAAGAACAAAAGGATAACATTTCTGAACCATGTAGGTTTTTTGGGGTTTTTTTTTTTTGGTCTTTTTAGGGTCGCACCCACAGCATATGAAGGTTCACAGGCTAGGGGTTGAATTGGAGCTACAGCTGCTGGCCTACATCACAACCATAGCAACGCCAGATCCAAGCCGTGTCTGTGACCTACGCCACAGCTCACAGCAACACTGGATCCTTAAACCACAGAGCAAGGCCAGGGATCAAACCCACATCTTCATGGATACTAGTCAGATTCGTTTCCACTGAGCCATGACGGGAACTCCCACGTAGTATTTATACATTGATTTCTGGTTAAAGAAACTTTAAGGTAAGAAAGGCTATTCCAGGCTCAAACAGGTCTCCACCCTGCCAACTCACCAGAGTTTCTGTTTCCCCTGATCAAAGGAGTAGAGTCAGGCAGCATCTCCTAAAACTGCAAAGAAATAAGAGCCTTCCCACCCCTTCCCCAAATGACCCTCTGATAAGACTTTTTGAGACCAAAATCTTACAGACGCTTTAATTCAGTGGAAAGATGCGGTTCTAAAGAACGGTCCCTAAAAATTCCTAATGGTTTACAGAGCAGGCAGTGGTGAGCCCAAGGAACTTTGGACTGGAGAGTTGGAAGCAACCTTTATTTGCTTATACGCTCTTGCCCAGACCCTTCTGTGGACAGATGAGAACACAGAGTTAAGCCATTTGCCAAAAATCAGAGGACAAGTAAGGAACACAACTGGCACACACTTGGAGATGCCTGGTTCCTAATTCAACGTCCTTCCCACTCTGGCAGGTTGCTTCTCAAGATCACCATGGAAGGCAAGCGCAGAGCACCCGCCACACGGCCACCTTCCCTGGCTCAGCCTCACGTTCTTGGCCAGCTGAGGACAATACTCTCGGATTTCTGAGACGGGCAAAGAAAATACAAAATGTGAAAACCTGGTCCAGGGGCCCAGGGTGAGTAGCCCAAGAGGTTTCCCTGAGCTGGGGATCTCCAGACTAATTCTGGCAACACACCAAGTTTTAACGCTAAAATAAGACCCAGGAAAAGAGAGTCCTGCCCGGGTCACTTAATCCGGGTGTTGGTTTCTCAGCGATGTGTTCATTGTGCCCCTTCAGTACTGCCTAAACCTGCCCACCCTCTGTCCCGCCTTTGCTGTGTCCATTTTTCAAGAAAAAAAAAAAATGCACAGTGTGAGAGTTGTGTTACATTTTATTTGGGACGGCATGAGGATTATGGCCTGGGAGGCAGCATTTCAGAGAGCTCTGAAATACTGCTCCAAAGAGGTGGGGGGAAGGTCGGTTTATATGCGGTTTTGGTGAAGGGGGAGGTCCACGCAGACACGCACACACCTCTCTGCAAGTTTGCTGCTGGTCTCGTCAAGGTCACTACCAGTCACAAGGAGCAGCCACCACCATGAAGGATGTTAGTGCTTTTCTAGACACAAGCAGATGCAAGAATTGGGCTCATAAAATCTTCTCCTGAAAATGTCTAACTGTCTGAAGACCTGTTCTGCCGGTTTTCCCGGAGCACAGAGGCCCCACTCCTGGTCTCCACCCTGAACTCTTTCAGGGGGTGTTGAGGGTCGGCAGCTGCAGCAGCTCCTGATTCAATCCCTGTAGAGGCAGCTGGCAGGTGCCCATCTCCAGCTGGCAGCCATGGCCGCCACCTCCTCTGACAGGAGTTCCGTCACCTTGTCTTCCTTACCCCCAACCTGCTCTCCGCACTGTAGCCAGAGATCCGTTCTGGAAGACAACCCACTGTACCACGCTGCCCTTGTGTTTAAAACTTTCCTTCTTTTCAAGATGAATCCATAACCCTTAGAAGGGCCAAAAGGCTTTCGTGATCTGGCCCCGCTCATCCCTCTAGCCTCACCATTCTTTATTTCGCCCAACGGTCACGTGCAGCTTTCTCACTTCCCCGTCGTGGCTCAGCGGAAACGAATCTGACTAGTATCCATGAGGACACAGGTTCGATCCCTGGTCTCACTCAGTGCGTTAAGGATCTGTTGTTGCTGTGGCTGTGGTGTAGGCTGGCAGCTGCAGCTCCGATTTGACCCCTAGCCTGGGAACTTCCATGTACCGCAGGTGCAGCCCCATTAAAAAAAAAAAAAAAAAAAAAAAGATATTTTCAAGGCAGACTTTCCTGACCCACAAGGCTGAGTTAGGGAACCCCTTATTTGCTCACATAACCATCACTTATTTATCTGTCTCCCTGACTAGGCTATGTACTCCTTGGGGCACAACCTGTGTCTTCATTCATTTTTGGATTTCCAGGACCCAGCCACTGTCTACAACCAACGTGTAAGCTCAATAAATGTATTAAGTCATTGGCTAAATAGACTGATAAAGACTTTTATTAACTCTTTGGATCTCAAAGAACATTAATTTTCTTCTTATCCACATGAGATCAAATAAAAATTCACAATATGCAACATGGAATTATCAACTATAAAGGGCTTTACATTTTTCTAAATCCAACAAGTGAATTAATAAGAAACACACTACCAGCTCCCACTGGTCAGACTGCCCATCATTAAAAAGCTGCAAATAACAAATGCTAGAGAAGGTGTGGAGAAAAGGAAATCCTCCTTCACTGTTGGTGGGAACGTAAATTGGTGCAGCCACTATGGTGGACATATGGAGGTTCCTTAAAAAACTCAACATAGAACTACCATATGACCCAGCAATCCCACTCCTGGGCATATATCCAGAGAAAACCGTAATTCCAAAAGATATATGCATGCATACGTTCATAGCATGCTGTTTGCAATAGCCAAGACATGGAAACAAACTAGATGTCCATCAACAGAGGAGTGGATAAAGAAGATGTGGTACGCTCTTCCCTTTGGCAGCCACCGCTGAAGCACCAGCATGCTTGAAGTTTAATGAAGTTTAATCCCTTTGAGACTTAACGATGGAAGCGAGAACTGCAAAAGTCATTGCAATGCACCTTCCTACATTCACAGGAAGATTATGTCTTCCCGTCTTTCCAAAGAGCTGAGACAGAAGTACAATGTTCGATCCATGCCCACCCGAAAGGATGAAGATGTGGAGGGTGTACGAGTGAACTACGAAAGGGAGCAGATAGGCAAAGCAGTCCCGGTTTACAGGAAGAAATATGTCATCTACGCCAAGCGAGTGCGGTTGGATAAGGCTAATGGCACGACCGTCCGTCCGTGTGGGCATTCGCCCCAGCAAGGTGGTTATCATTAGGCTAAAGCCAGACAAAGGCTGCAAAAAGATCCTCAAATGTAAAGCCAAATCTCGCCAAGTAGGAAAGCAAAAGGGCAACGACAGGGAAGAAGCAATTGAGAAGATGCAAGAATAAAATAATCGCATATAAATCTTTCATTAAAAACTTAAAATGAAAAAAACAAGAAGTGATACATATACACAATGGAATACTATTCAGCCATAAAAACGAATGAAAAATGCCATTTGCAGCAGCCTGGGTGGGCCTAGAGATTATCCCAGTAGGTGAAGTCAGTCAGCCAGAGAAAAACAAACACCATATGACGTCACTTACATGTGGAATCTCAAATATGACACAAATGAACTTCTCCAGGAAACTGAAACAGATTCGCAGACATAGAGAACAGACGTGTGTTGCTGCCAAGAGGGAGAGGGGCTGGGGAAGGGATGGACTGGGAAGCTGGGCTTAGCAGATAGAGAAGGGATAAACAACAAGGTCCTACTGTATTGCACAGGAAACTATATTCAATATCCTGTAATAAGCCATAATGGAAAAGAATATGAAATATGCATATATATATATATATATATATGAATCACTTTGCTGTACAGCAGAAATTAACACATTATAAATCAAATATACTTCAATAAAATAAATTTTCAAAAAAATTTTAAAAGAAACTATTAAAAATGGGGTTATTCTTAGCACTAACTAGGCTGGAGGGCACGGCGTCTTAGAGGAACAAGAGCTAGTCTCAACTTCTACAGGTTAGCGAGCAGCAATTACCGAGGAACCTAGGACTTTTATCAGTATCTGAATTGGCCTTAATTTCTTGAAAGAGACGTTAATTAGAGAAAGCAACTGCTCAGAGAATTTCTAGAAGTATTTAGCCTCAAAAGGTCAAGTAAGCTTTGGAGAACCCCGGCTCTGGCCATCACCTGCTCTACCAGAAAAGTAGCTCCCTGGGAGCTGGACTTTGTCATTTTCATCACTCCGTCCCCGGCCCCTGCACTGCCCAGCACGTGGCGGCACTCGGTCAGTCACCAAAAGGCTGAGTGAGGGTATTTCTGTATGTTACTCCTGCCTCAAATCTTCCTTAGGAGGAGTGGGTATATATGAATTAAATAAAAATGTGAACATCCACCCTTAGCTCACAGAATTAATTATACACATCAGAATGAGGCAGATCCTTAAAAGTCATCTAGACACAACGTTTGGATTGATTTTTATGGTTGGCAAATAATTATATTTGGCAAAATGTTATTTTTAAGATCCTTATCATCCCGTGGTCAACTAGGCCAAGCTTTTGTACAATTTCAGGACAGGATATGAACAATTCACCCGACAAAACTGCCACTTAAAATCATTTTACCTTGTTGTTCTTCTATGAAAGACAGTCAGAGGGAGCCTCCAAAGTGGAAAGTCTTAGAACCTCACCAGCAGCTATTTCTGCTGAGAACTTGGCCGGGGAGGCAGGCGGCTGACATGGCACATGGCCAGGACTAAGGACAGGTGTCGGCCGTGGTGAGTGTCAGGCAGTGGCTGGTGTGGAGGGACACGGGAGCCAGCCCAGAGGGATCTGAGGAGAACAGCTGGCCTCAGAGTGGCTGGAGATCAAGGGCAAGGGCTGGGTTTTCACGTCTGCAGGCAGTACAGGGACGCAGCCTTAGACTCACAGGCTGGTCGAGGACCTAAACCAATGCTGGCCTCTTGACTGAGCAACTACCCCCATGCTTTTGGAGGACGCACAGTGGGGCAATTTATAGATCATAATCACGCGGTCAGTCAATCCAGGGTCTTGTGGAGAGGACCACTGAGCTGGCAAAGAAGCTCACAATACTTTGACCTGGATGAAAACCCAAGACAAAAATGAACCATCTGCATCTTTTATGCCTCCAGGGTTTCATGAAGTTGTTTTGGTTGGGTTGGGTTGGGTTGGGTTGGGTTTGGATGGGTTTGGTTTTAGGGCTCCACTTGAGGCATAAGGAAGTTCCCAGACAGGGGTTCAATCAGAGCTGCAATTGCCAGCCTACACCACAGCTCGCAGCAACACCAGATCCTCGATCCACTGAATGAGGCCAGGGATGGAACCCGCATCCTCATGGATTCTAGTCAGGTCAGTTACCACTGAGCTACATTGGGAATTCTTGGTTTTGTACTTTTTTTATTAAAGTACAGTTGATTTATAATGTTGTGCCTATTTCTTTTTTTTTTTTTTTTTGATAGGCAATAAATAGATTTATTAAGATAGGATGCTTGTGAGAGATGCAAGCAAGCAGGCAGGAAGGCTCTACCTGTCATGTCAATTTTGCTATACAGCAAAGTGACCCCGTCATACACATATATACCTTCCTTTCCTCGTGTTATCTTCCATCACGCTCTATCCTAGGAGATTGGATTAGTTCCCGTGCTGTCCAGCAGGACCTCATGGCTTATCCATTCTAAATGGAATAGTTTGCATCTACTAACCACAAACTCCCCATCCATCCCACTCCCTCCGCCTCCCCCTTGGCAACCACAAGTCTGTTCTCTACGTCTGTGAGTCTGTTTCCGTTTTGTAGACAGGTTCTTATTAGTTACAACATAACTAAATTGTCACCCTACTTCATTTGAAATTTATTATTTCTGAATTATACAGGCTACCATGAGACCCCACCTAACCTCTAGGTCGAGATCAAAGATGTCACCTTTCTGGGAGTTCCTGTCGTGGTCCAGGGGTAATGAATCCGACCAGTATCCATGAGGGCAAGGGTTCGATCCCTGGCCTCACTCAGTGGGTTGAGGATCTGGCTTTGCCGTGAGCTGTGGTGTAGGTCGCAGACATGGCTCGGATCCTGCGTGGCTGTGGCTGTGGTGTAGGCCGGCAGCTACAGCTCCAATTCGACCCCCAGCCTGGGAACTTCCATATGCCACAACTGCGGCCCCAAAAAGACAAAAAGGAAGAAAGATGTGATCTTTCTTCGAAACAGAAATGTCCGTGAGTCTTAAGCAACGGACATTCTGAAACAGCAGAGTTCAAATGTGAGGGAATTTACCGCCTCGGTTCCTCCTCCCCGATTTGAATTAGTCACAACAAAGACAAACCGATGCCACCACTCTTCCCCATTTTCCCTGGCATGGTTGTGGGTCTCAGTCCCTTGCCCAGCCACATTCCATCTGCTGGAAACAAGCGGTCCCATGTACCCTAAACTTCTCCTGGAATCAATGAACAGGTACAAATGCAAACCATCAGGGTTTGGTGAACAATTTTCACCACAAATGGCCCACACTGCAGTTCTTCCAAGAAGAGGCTCAGCTCAGTGCCGCCAACCCCACCTTGTTCCCGCTCCCTCTGCGCCAGGGTCTTCCCCCTGCCTGGTTTCCCGGCCACAAATTTGGGATTCCTGGAATAAGTAGCCCATCTGATCCCCTATTATCTTTACTCCTAGAACCACAGTCTCCCCTCAGCCCTTTACCCTTTGGCCCTTGCACTGGAACCCTTTAGAACTAGATCACAGGGAGTTCCTGTTGTGGCTCAGCAGGTTAAGAACCTGACTAGTATCCACAAGGATGCGGGTTCAATCCCTGGCCCCTCTCAGTGGGTTAAGGATCCGGCATCGCCTTGAGCTGCGGTGTCGGTCATAGACAGGGCTTGGATTCAGCATTGCTGTGTAGGCCAGCAGCTACAGCTCCAATTCGAACCCTAGCCTGGGAACTTCCATATGCCTTGGGTGCAGTAACAACAAAAAAAGAATTAGATCACAGGCTTGCATCAGTTGCCCTGACTGGATTTGCAGAGGTGTCTGCTTTCCTCCCCCAGCCCCTCTTATCCTAGGCGGTTTCCCACCAGTCCACCTGGTGGATGGAGGCTGGGGATTCGTCATTACTGATGACCAGGCATAGCGCCCCGTGTTTGAGAAAGAGCATGAACCCAACCTAATCCTAACAACACAACGACCCATCATTAACTCCATCTCTAGGTTCACGGTCCTTCCTCCCACTTCCTGTTAGTTCTCTACCCACCTCAATGCAGCAGTTAACATGGTAAGTGAAAGTCACCTGCCACCTCCAGGCTAAAACCTCTGCACCCATAAAGATTCCTGGCACCTTGTAGGAGCTTAATAAATGCTTGTTAAACAGAACAGAGTCCAGTGGGCTGGAGGATTAAGATGGCAGAATAGAAGGACTGGAGCTCAACTTCTCTCCTAAAAACAACAAAATTACAACCAAATGCCGAGCAACCTTCAACCAAATGGACTGGAAACTTCCAAAAAGATATTCCACTCCAGAAGACAAAGACGAGACCACATCAAGAGGTAGGAGGGATGATTACGCGATATAAGCAACCCCATACCTCCCAGGTGGAAAGCCCCACAGACTGGAATGTAACTGTCTCACAGAGACTCACCTACAGGACTGAGAGTTCTGAGCCCCATGTCAAATCCCCATGCCTGGGGATCTGGCACAGGAAGAAAGAGCCCCCGGAGCATCTGGCATTGAAGGCCAGTGGGGCTTGTGTGCAGTAACTCCACAGGACTGGGGGAAAGAGGAGACCCCATACTTGAAAGGCACACACAGACTTTCACGTGCACTGGGTGCCAGGGCAAAGCAAAGTCTCCATAGGAATCTGGGTCAAATCTGACTGCAATTCTTGGAGGATCTCCTGGGCAAAGAGAGGTGACTGTTGCTTGTTGTGGGGGGAAGGGCATCGGAGGCAAAGCTCTTGGGAACATTCATCAGCCTGCATTTCTCTGGAGGTAGCCATTTTGGGGAAAATCTGGCCCCTCCCATCAGCTCTGAGAAGCCCCAGGCCAAACAATAATCCAGGTGGGATCACAGCCCCACCCATCAGTAAACAGGCTGTCTACTGATGGGTGGGGCTGTGTCTACTCAGGCACACAGCTGCCTCTAATCTCACCCAGAGACAAAGCCCCACCCACTAGAGGGATAGGAATCAGCCCCACCTACCAGTGGGCAGGCACCAGTCCCTCCCATCAGGAAGTCTACAGCAAACCCCCCCATACCAACTTCAGCCACAAGGGAGGCAAACACCAGAAGTAAGAGAGGCTACAACTCTATTGTCTGCAAAAAGGTCACCACACCGAAAATCTATAAAAATGAAAAGACAGAAACCTATAACTCAGATAAGGGAGAAAGAAAAAACCCCAGAAAAAACAGCTCAGTGATGAGGAGATTATCAGCCTCCTGGAAAAAGACTTTAGACTGTTGATGCTGAAGATGATGTAAGACATTGGAAATATACTGGAGGCAAAGATGGATAATTTACAGGAAACACTGAGCAAATAAATACAAGATATAAAAATTAAGCAAGAAGAGGAGTTCCTGTCATGGCTTAGGGGTTAATGAATCTGACTAGGAACCACGAGGTTGCAGGTTCGA
>PVHT020000170.1:8424626-8450578 GCA_004024745.2 Catagonus wagneri | reverse complement strand
AAAAAAAAAAAAAATCAAGCAAGAAGAGATGCAAAATACAATAACTGGAATAAAAATTCATTAGAAGCAGCCAACAGTAGAATACAGGAAACAGAAGAACAAATCAGTGAGGTGGAGGACAGATTAGTGGAAATCACTAATGTGGAAGAGAAAAGAGATAAAAGATTGAAAGGAAATGAGGAAAGTCTCAGAGAACTCTGGGATAATATAAACGAACCAACATCCGTATTATAGGGGTGCCAGAGGGAGAAGAGAGAAAGAAGAGGACAGAAAAAATATTCAAAGAGATAATAGCTGAAAACTTCCCTAACATGAGAAAGGAACCACTCACTCAAATCCAGGAAGTGCAATGATTACCATATAAAATAAACCCAAGGAGGAATACCCCAAGACACATATTAATCAAAATGATCAAAATTAAAGACAAACAGAACTGAGTCCAGTGAAACTAGGGCGAAAAAAAGCAAAGACACTCACATTCTTCTCTTGGGATCCTCCGAGGTCGCCCGCCTCTTCATTCTCCTCCTTCTGAGCCTCGTGCTGTCCACTTTCAACAGACCTCTCTGTCCCCTGGTCAGGCAGGAAACCCGCAGTGTCACTCACCTCGGATGAGCTTCCAGGGAAACAGAGACCACAAGTCCTGTGCTTTCCTTATTTAGATACAGTATGTAAATGAAGCAAACGGAGACCTGTATTTCTGTGTCACGTAACCCGTGGAGCATAGGATCTGAGCCCTGGGTATGCTGATCTGCTCTGTCAGTGAGAGTCAACCATCCAACTCACGGGCATGGTAGAATAATAAAGGCCTGGATAAGGAGTTAATTCACCCATTTGAGGCTTGTAAAGAGGATTCCAAAGGATTCCATGTGGAAAGAGGCTTTATGATTTTAGAGATTAAAAAAGATAGATGATAGAGACATAGGTAGATAGATAGATGGATAGATAGATAGATAGGTAGATAGATAGATAACTGATAGATGGATAATAGAGATAAAATAGATGTGTGGATGGATAGATAGATAATTGATAAAGTGGATGGATGTACGAATAGATGATAGAGTAGACATATAATTGATAGGATAGATAGATAATAGAGAGATGGATAGATGATAGATTAGAAGATAGATAACTGATAGATAGACGGATAATTGATAGATAAAGTAGATGGATGGATGGATGGATAGATGATAGATACACAGATAATTGATAGGATAGACAGACAGACAGATAGATGAGGTCAACAGACAGACAAAGAGATGGAAAGATTAGAACATTCTGACTACACAGGTCTCCGGGAAGATGGTTCGAGACACCAGCTCTTACCTCAGTGGTGCTCTGCGCCTCTCCGGTCACATCACCATTGGGAAGGGACGATGCTTCTTCGGGCGATTTTGTCTCCTGCATCATATAAATTGAGAATGAGCATTTTCCTATGGATAATGGCATGCACTGTAACCCCATTTAACTATCCAAATTGTGTTTGTCTTCATACCCTCAGTTAGTCTTCACCACAACACTGTAAAGTCAAGAGGGCAGTCACTACCACTCACACCTTGGAGAGACAAGAGGATAAAGGCAAAAAATACCACACTGCAGGTTAGGGCAGGGCTAGGATTTTTTTTTTTTTTTTTTTTTTTTTTTTTTTGCTTGTTAGGGCCAGCTGCCGGACTATTCCACAGCCATAGCAATGCAAGTTCTGAACCACATCTGAAACCTACACCACAGCTCATGGCCATGCTGGATCCTTAACCCACTGAGTGAGGCCAGGGATCGAACTTGAGTCCTCATGGAGACCAGCCAGATTTGTTTCTGCTGAATCACGACAGGAACTCCTGTGAAGGTTTTGGGGGGTTTTTTTGTTTGTTTTGTTTTGTTTTGCTTTTTAGGGCTGTACCCATGGCACATGGAGGTTCCCAGGTGAGGGACTGAATCAGAGCTACAGCTGCTGCCACAGCCACAGCCACAGCCACAGCCACAACAGGATCCGAGCCACGTGTGCAAACTACACCGCAGCTCACCTCAATGCCGGATCCCCAAACCACTAAGCGAGGCCAGGGATCAAACCCGCATCCTCATGGAGTCTAGTTCAATTCGTTTCTGCTACACCACGAAGGGAACTCCCTATGAAGGTATTTTTTATGACCAAGAACATAATAGATTCAGAAGCTGTTTATATAATGAGGAAAAAACAGTCTCTTCTGGTACTGGGAAAACTGGGCAGCTACGTGCAAAAAAAATCACACTGGACTGTGTTCTCATCCCATATATAAAAAACAAATTTAAGCTGATTAAATACAACCTGAAACCATAAAACTTCTAGAAGAAAACATAAGCAGTAGGCTCTTTGACACCAATATTTGCAATATTGTTTGGATATGTCTCCTCAGACAAGGGAAACAAAAGCAGGAATAAGCAAACTAGACTACATCAAACTAAAAAGCTTTTGCACAGTGAAGGAAACTACAAATAAGGAAAAGGTGCCTACTGAATGGGAGAAGATATTGCAAACAATACATATGATAAGGGATTGATAAGCAAAACATACAAAGAACACATAGAATTCAACATAAAAGAAGTTTTAATGGGCAGAAGACCTGAGCAGTCATTTTTCCAAAGATGATATACAGATGGCCAATAAGCACATGAAAAGATTAATTAATTATCAAGGAAATGCAACTCAAAATCACAATGAGATATCACCTCACACCTGTCAGAATGGCTATTATTAAAAAGACAAATAACAAGTGACAGTGAGGGTGTAGAAAAAGGGAATCCCCTTGCACTGTTGGTGAGAATGTAAACTGGAGCAGCCGCTATGTAAGAGAGTATGGAGATTCCTCAAAAAGTTAAAGATCGAACTACCATTCAATCCATCAATTGCACTCAATGGTATTTATCTGAAGAAAATGGAAATACTAATCTGAAAAAATACATGCACCCCAACATTCATTGCAGCATTATTTACAACAGCCGAGATATGGAAGCAAAGTGCCCATCAATAGATGAATGGATAAAGATGTGGTGTGTATATATATATATGTGTATGTACACAATGGAATATTACTCAGCCATAAAAAAGAACGGAATCTTGCCATTTGCAACAACATGGATGGACCTAGAGGGTATTAGGCAAAGTGAAATAAGTCAAACAGAGAAAGACACATACTATCTGACATGACTTATAAGTGGAATCTAAAAAACAAATGAACAAACATAACCAAACAGAAACAGGGTCATCAATACCGAGAACAAACAGGTGATCGCCAGAAGGAAGGAGGATGGAGGGAGGAGAAAAATAGGTAAAGGAGATTAAGAGGTACAAACTGTCAGTTACTAAATAAATGAATCGCTGTTACAAAATGTACAATATGGGGAATACACTCAATAATTATGTAATAGCTTCGTATGATGACAGATGGTAACTAAACGTCATAGCAATCATTTTCAAATGTACAGAAATATTGAATCACTATGTTGTATGCCAGAAACTAACATTGGATTGTTGGTCAATCATACTTTGAAAACAAACAAATGAACTCACAGGAAAAAATCTGCAGTTATCAGAGGCAGGGGTGGGCAGAGGGACAGGGGATGACAGCAGACAAAGAAACAAATTTCTGCTTACGAGATAAACAGGTACTACTGATGTACTGTTCAACATAAAAATAATCAACACCACCATACTTTATATACAAAAGCTATTAAGAGTAAATCCTAAGAATTCTCATACAGGGAAAGTTTTCTTCCAATTCTTTAATTTCTTATCTATATGAGATGATGGATATTTACTAAACTTATCGTGATGCATTTCATGATATATGTAAGACAACTCATTATGCTGCATGCCTTAAACTGCAGTGCTATATTCAATTAGACCTCAATAAAGCTGGAAAAAATTTTAATTTTCAAATTTTTAAAAATTCGGTTTGCTGATAACATTTGTTTGTATGCTTAAAAAGTGTCTGATATGTAGTAAGCACAATGTATTTATTGAAAGGCATGTTTTTAACAAGTTTTCATTGTATTTCTAGGAGTTTCTGACTTATCTATTTGACCATCATGTAGCATGATCCATAAAGATCCATGACTATATTTATATGCATTTTATATATAAATATATTCCACATTTTCTTCATATTTTTTACCATTTTTCATTATATAATACCCTCTTTTACTTAGTTAATACTTGTGGCTTTGAAACCCTCTCTCTCTGATATTATTACTGCCACTCCAGCATTCTTCCTGTTGGCTTCTGCCCTTCATTTCAATTTTTCTTTGTTGTTTCACTGTTATAAATAACACGTCTCAATCTTTGTTAAAATCTAATTCCACTGACAATGCCAGTTCCAGTACAGGCAAGTGATTGCCAATAAACTCTCTTAACAGATAATGACCATAAACACTGGGTGAAATTTTTAAGAACATAACTTTCAATAAAACAGAAGTAAAGGAAAAACAAGAGGATTAATGAGCCAGAGCAAGAAGATTCAACAGGAAATGGACCCTTAAAAGATGAGAATGATCTGCACGCTCAGGCTGACAGCCAAGAGGTGGAAGCAACCCAAACACCATCGCTGGATGAATGGATGAATAATGTGTGCTATGCACATACAACGGAAAATTATTCATACAATATAAGCATAAGAGAGAAGGGAAGGAAATCCTGACACCTGCTACCACATGGGGGAACCCTGAGTACAAGATACTAAGTGAAAAAAAGCCCATCGCAAAAAGGCAACTGCTGTGTGATTTCACTTATCGGAAGTACCACAAATTGTAAAATTCTCAGAAACAGAAAGGAAAATGGCCAGGGATCGGGAGCTGTAGGACTACAGAGTTTCAGCCTTGCAAAATGAAAAATCTCTGGAGATCTTTTACACAACGGTGTAACTATACCTAACACGACTGAACAGTAGGGTTTTTTACAATGGTTTTTTAAAACCTGGCGGCTTAGCAGGTTAAGGATTTGGCATTGTCCCTGCAGCAGCAGCTTGGGGTGCTGCTGTGGCCCGGGTTCCATCCCTGGCCTGGGACATTCCACATGCTGCAGCCAAAAACAAATAAATTTTTTAAATTGCAAAAAGTGGGATCGGCACTAGGTGTGTTGCTAGTCTCAGGACTTAAGGCTGAGAATAAGCAAATCTTTTTTTTTTTTTTTTGGTCTTTTTAAAGCCGCACCCAGGGCATATGGACGTTCCCAGGCTAGGGGGTCGAATCAGAGCTGTAGCCATTGGCCTCCACCACAGCCACAGCAACGCCAGATCTGAGCCATCTGTGACCACAGCTCACAGCAATGCTGGCTGGATCCTTAACCCACTAAGCGAAGCCAGGGATCGAACCTGTGTCCTCGTGGATACCTGTCAGATTCGTTTCCACTGAGCCACGACAGAAACTCCCTGAAAATAAGCAAATCTTAAGACAGACATAAAACCACAAGAGTGAACCAGACCAGGGTCTGGAGGGGGGACTACAGCATCACCCTCAGCTGCAGGGCCCTCGGCTCACCCTTGGCCATGATTCTCCTCCACCCGCTCTTTGCTCCTGCAGGGACCCTCTTGTTCCCATACCAGGTCTCCCGAGACCTCCAGGCACTTGCTTTCCCTCCTGATTTCTAGTTCTTCATGTTTGATCCTGTGTTTAATGTATTTCCTCCTGCTGATCTTGAACCGCAACGTGGGCCTTAGTGGGGTCCACTCTCTCTGCTGTTTGTCTCGTGGTTTAAATCAGGAAACTTCAGTGTGGCTGTTTCTGCCCCAGATTCATTTCTGCTGCTTCCCTTCCCGCACCTGGATCATCTATGCAGTCTGACCGCCCGCCTTCAGGTTACCAGGAAATGCTGGGCTTATTTATGTATTTTTGCCATTACTCGGAATTGCTTTCAATGGGAGCTCACCAATCACATCAGAAAATGAACATCCAGGGAGTTCCCGTCGTGGCTTAGCAGAACTGAATCTGACAAGTACAAAGGTTCAATCCCTGGCCTCACTCAGTGGGTTAAGGGTCTGGTCGTGAGCTGTGGTGTGGGTCACCAGCTCCAGTTGAACTCCTAGCCTGGGAACCTCCATATGTGGCAGGTGTGCCCATTAAAAAAAAAAAAAAAAAAAAAGGTATCCAAACTTTTAATCACACGCCATTTGGGGCTCAGATTACTTACATTATCCAGGCATATCATCAGTGCCTTATTCACCAGACTTGGATGCGTCCTAAGAAAGACTCCCTCTTTCACTAGAGGAGGCAACCAAGACCCCAACAGAGGGATTCGAATCCTCTTCTGAGCAAAGTCGGCATTGCTGTGGGAATATTGGAAAGTCCTGAGGTGGCCGCCATGAGGACAGTCCCCACTGGGACGTTCGGGTTCTGACACTGGGCAGTCACACCCAGCAGCGTCCTGCAGATGTGAAGCTTTGACATCGTGGTGACTCTGCTTATCTCTGCAGTGAGGGGAACACCTGATTACCTGCAGAGACAGCTGGATATTTTCCATTGGTGTCCTAATAATCCTCCTCTAAAATAATATATAAAAGGCATTGATTCTCCTGCTTCCTTGCCCAACACTTAGTAACGGTGGTCTAGCTTATCAGTCATAATTTTAGTTCTTTGCTTTAAAGGTTAACTTGGGTATATCTTTATCTTTAACTTCAATCTCGCATGTTCTAGGACAGCGGTTTTCAACTAAGGATTCCCATCATCTACTCATATGATTTTTTTACCATATAGGTGTTTCAGATCTACTCCAGACCTACTGAATCTTGTCACTTGGGATTTTTGATATATTCCTAGCATATATTGTAAGAATATGCTTATTGTTCATGGCATGTTACGTGGTCCACATTCTTGATATATTTGTAGTACAGCCCTCTAGATACTTTTGTTATATGAAGATTTTTCATCTATTCATCCATTTTTATAAATAAGATAGAATGACTGCGGTCACCTTTCAAAACAGGCCTGATGACTGCATTTATATTTTGCCTACAACTTATTTGGATTGACTTTATTCTTTCATCTTGCATGCCGCAGAAGCAACCAAATTTTTTACTCTGGTGCTAATTATTTATTTTACACTTTTAGAGGTCACACTGGTTTATAACATTATGTTTCCTGTATACAACATTCTATTTCTGCCTCTGTATAACCTACAATGTACTCACCACCGAAAGTGTGGTTTCCACCCTTCTCTAGACAGCTGACCCCCTTTACCCATATTACCCCCCCCTCCGATAACCACTACTCTGTTCTCTGTATCCACATGTTTGTTTTTGTTTGGTTTTGGTTCTTTCACCTATTTTGTTTGTTTATTCATTTTCTATATTCCACCTATAAATACTTGTCTTCTTCCATCTGATTTATTTCACTTCTCATGATACCTTTGAAGTCCATCCATGTTGTCACAAATGGCAAGATTTCATCATTTTTATAGTTGAATATCATTTCTGTGTGTGTGTGTGACATCTTCTTTATCCATGCCTCCACTGATGGGCACTTAGGTTGCTTCCATATCTTGGCTATTATAAATAATGCCACAATGAACACTGGGGTGCATGTATCTTTTCAAACCAGTGGGCTCTCTCTTTGGATAAATATCCAGAAGTGGGATAGCTGGATCATATGGTAGTTCTATTCCTAAAGTTTCAGGGAGTCTGCACGTCTTCCATAGCAACTGCACCAATTTACATTCCTACCAAGTGTTCCCTTTTCTCCATATCCTCACCAACACTTATCACTTGTCATCTTTTTGAGAACAGCCATTCTGACAGGTGTGAGGTGATAGCTCATTGTGGTCTGGATTTGAATTTCCTTGCTATTTAGTGATCTTTTCATGTGCCTATTGGCCATCTTTACATCTTCTTTGGAAAAAATGTCCATCCAGGTTCTCTGCCCATTTTTAATTGGGTTGTTTGTTTGTTTTTTTTTTGACATCAAGTTATATGAGCTCTTCATATATTTTGGATAGTAATCCATTGTCAGTTTATCTTTTTCAAATATCTTCTTCTACTCAGTAGAAGGGAGAAGTAGGCTTTTTGTTTCATTCAGTTCCTTAACTGTTCAAAAGCTTTTCAGTTTGATGTAATCCAGTTTATTTGTTTGTTTGTTTTTTGTTTTGCATTTTAGGGCTACATGTGCAACATATGGAAGTTCCCAGGCTAGGGATCAAATTGGAGCCACAGCTGCCAGCCTACACCACAGCCACAGTAATGTAGGATCCAAACCACATCTGCAACCTATACCACAGCTCACAGCAATGCCAGATCCCTGACCCACTGTGAGAGGCCAGGGATCAAACCCACATCCTTATTGATACTAGTCGGATTTGTTTCCACTGAGCCACAATGGGAACTCCCCAATTTGTTTATTTTTTGCTTTTGTTTCCCTTGCCTGAGGAGACAGACTCAAAAATATACTGCCAAGATTGATGTCAAAGAGCCTACTGCTTATGTTTTCTTCTAGAATTTTTATGTTTTCAAGTCTTACATTCAAGTCTTTAATCTGTTTTGAGTTCATTTTTGTGTATGGTATAAGATGGTGATCTAACTTCAATTTTTTTACATGTGGCTATCCAGTTTTCCCAATACGATTTATTGAAGAAACTATCCTCTCTCCATTGTATGTTCTTTGCTCTTTTGCCATAAATTAATTGTCATATATGCATGAGTTTATTTCTGAGCTCTCAATTCTGTTCCATTGATCAGTGTCTTTTTTCTTCCAATATCATGTTGTTTGATTACTACAGCTTTGTAACATAGCATGAAAGCAGAGAGTGTACGAGAACCCCCTTTTTTCTTTTTTCTCAGAATTGCTTTTCTTAGTTGAAGTCTTTTGTGGCTCCCTACATTTTAGAACAGTTCTGTGTCTATGAAAAATGTGCTTGGGAATTTAATAGGAATTGCATTGACTCTGTAGATTGCTTTAGGTAATAAGGACATTTTGACAATATCAACTCTTCTAATCCATGAACATGGGATATCCTTCCACTTATTTGAATCTTCTTCAATTTCTTTCAACAGTGTCTTAAAGTTTTCTGTGCATAGGTCTTTCACTTCCTCAGTTAAATTTATTCCTAGGTATTTTATTACTTTTGTTGCAATTGTAAATGGAATTATTTTCTTAATTTCTCTGCCAGCTCATTATTAACATATATAACCAAATTTTCTTGTCAATTGCATTATTCTTGTTATAATTCTCATCAAGTCATTCATATTTCAAAATTTTTGGTAATTAATTAACCACAGTTAATTTAAGTCTTTTGTCATCCACAGGTATTCCCTAAAAGCTTTTCTAATCGACTACAGGCTAAAATGCTTAACCTACTATATGGAATGACTGCTCAGAGCTCCAGAGAAAAGGATAATATATCAACTACTTTGGGGTATGGGCTTCTAATGGCATCAGTTAAAGAATTTTGAGATGACACAACCGCACTGAGTCAGAATTTCCAGAACTCAAGTTGAGATGCAGATAGAGTCCTGAGACAACTAATTCCAGATCCAGTGGAACAAAAATTAATTACAGAGGATACAATGAATTGATGAGGGATGATTGTAGGGTTTTTGGGGGTTTTTTTTGGAATACTGATGTTATTTTAATGTCTTACTTTCTGGATATGTAAGAAAGCCCTGTTTTTCTTCTTAAGCTTTTTATAAATCTTAAAAATGTGGTAAATTCTGCTTTTGTATTTTGAAATGAAACATTTGTAAATGACATTCTCTCTGATGACCCCTCCAGAATTCAGAAATTCATATTGAATTTGTACTTTCTATGACAATATAGTTATTTGCCTGGATTCAATAAAAATATGTGTTCCTTGTTACCAGGGCATAAATGGAAACTGGTTATGCAACCAAGGCCTTGTTTGAGCGTGGTATTAAGAATGATGTTCACTGAATCAGGTATGACCAGATGCTTGTGAAGAACTAAGGTTGACTTTGTGGAGACAACGCTTGCTTACAAAGCTCTCTTGGGAAAACTGGTCTGGTACATCCTGCCTAAGACAAGAAGATTGTTCTACAAGCAGTAATGCTGCTTATGATGTTTAATATCACTTGATAAGCATACATTTTCTCCATAATAGTCAAGAGTGTCTATTTTTAGCTTGAGCAAGATTAATTTCCTTGCTGACACTTCTCCACGATGTTGTTTACTACAAAACGATACTGTGACAAATAACATCATTTCCATAAATCATCAAGTGTCTGCCTCCCCAGAGGATACTTGAAGGACTTTGCCGGTGCACTCAGGCATAAAGACCTATAAACCCGAGCAATGCTGACAACACTGAAGGTTCTAGCACAGACTGTGTTGCTAATTAGTGCAAATCACCTAAGCTGCTTGGGTTTAGAGTTCTTCCTCCGGGAGGAGAAGGCTCTGGACTGGATGTCCTCTCAGGTTCCTCCAGGCTGGGATTTACCATTCCACTTTATCATTCTCTTTTCTTCTACTTCGTCAAAGAAAATTTCACGCAATATGACAGAACCTAAGCACAAGCCAGGGCGAGATCTAAACTCTGAGATGAGATCATTTTTTTAATGAGATAAGATGAAACACAGCAGAAGATGAAATAGAATCACATATATTAGTGTGGCTATGTCTCAAAATATAATGTTGTTTTTGAAAAAAGCAAGTTGCAGGGCATTCAAGGAGTATGATACCAATTAAGCATTAAAAATACAAACTATTACATTTAGAATAGATTGATAACAAGGTACTGTATAGCGCAGGGAACTATATCCAATCTCTTGGGATAAATCAAAATGGAAAGGAGTATTTTTTAAAAAGAATGAATGGATACAACTAGAGTTCTCATACTAAGTGAGAAAGTCAGAAACAGAAAGACAAATACCATATGATATCACTCATATGAGCAATCTAAAATATGGCACAAATGAACCCATCTACAAAACAGAAACAGACTCACAGACATGTAGAATGGACTTGTGATTGCCAAAGGGGAAGGGGGAGGGAGTGGGATGGATGGGGAGTTGGGGGTTGATAGATACCGATACCAAGTATTACTTTTACTGCCTTTTTTTTTTTTTTTTTTTTTTGCTTTTTAGGGCCATGCCTGCCACATATGGCAGTTCCTGGGCTAGAGGTCTAATCAGAGTTGCAGCTGCTGGCCTACGCCAGCACAGGAAAGCGGCATCTAAGCTAAGCCTGTGACTTACACCACGGCAACACCGGATCTGCAACCCACTGAGTGAGGCCAGGGATTGAATGCGCATCCTCATGGATACCAGTTGGATTTGTTACAGCTGAGCCACAACAGGAACTCCCAACTATTACTTTTAGAGTGGATAAGCAATGAGGTCCTACTGTTCATCACAGGGAACTATATCCAGTCTCTTAGGATAGAACATGACGGAAGATCATATCAGAAAGGGAATGTATATATATGTATGACAGGGTCACTTTGCTGTGACAGCAGAAATTAGCACAACATTGTAATTCAATTATACTTAAATATACTCCAAAATTTTTTTAAAAACATAAAAATACAGAACACATGTATTGCTTATGGAGATAAATACAGAGCTTCATGTATAGTTTTTAAAATAATATTAGTCGGAGTTCCCGTCGTGGCTCAGTGGTTAAGGAATCCGACTAGGAACCGTGAGGTTGCGGGTTCGATCCCTGGCCTTGCTCAGTGGGTTAAGGATCCGGCGTTGCCGTGAGCTGTGGTGTAGGTTGCAGACGCGGCTCGGATCCCGCGTTGCTGTGGCTGTGGCGAAGGCCGGCAGCTACAGCTCCTGCTAGACCCCTAGACTGGGAACCTCCATACGCCGCGGGTGCGGCCCTAGATACAGCAAAAAGACAAAAAATAATAATAATAATATTAGTGGCCCCAAAAAGGGATGGAAACAGGGATGGGGAGAAAAACAAAGTGACCTTAGAGTTTCTCTGTAACGTCTGAGTTCTTATAACTAGAGCAAGTATGGTATCACATTAATTTTGGAGAGGCATGCATATGAATATTTACTAAATGAGTCTCTGACTTAGTAAACAGAAGAGTGTATCATAATCAACCAGAGAACTTTCTTTAAGTGAAGATCCCTGACCCTTTCTCTTTGTAATTCAGGTCTACAGGTCTGATGCAGAACTCAAGTATTTGAACATTTTTTTATAGACTGTCCAAGTGATTCTTTTGCAGAGCAGCCTGTAATAAAAAATAGTTCTATCTAAAATAAAATTAAACAAAAGATATACAAATGGTCTTAGATGTGTAATTCATAGTAGTCCCCAAGTGGAAACAACTCAGATTCCATCAGTTGATGAATGCATAAACAACATGTGGTCTATTCCTATAATGGGACATGAATTATTCTGTCATAAGAAGGAAAGAAGTGCTAACATGTACTACCACGTGGATGACTCTTGACACTTCACGAAGTACAAGAAGCCAGGAACAAAGAACAAAACATTGTATGATTTAGTCCAGGAGGTCCAGCAGTCCAACAAGGGGAATTGCAAAACGAGCCAAGAAAAGAAAACGGAAAGTAATGGGAAAAGAAATAATACCCCCTCCCACTCCTGGGCATCTGTCCAGAGGAAACCATGACTCGAAAAGACACATGTACTCCAGTGTTCACTGCAGCACTCTATGCAATAGCCAGGTCATGGAAACAACCTAAATGCCCATCGACAGAGGAGTGGATAGGGAAGATATGGTACATACACACAATGGAATATTACTCAGCCATTAAAAGGAACGAAATACCAACATTTATAGCAACATGGATGGACTTAGAAATTATTATGCGAAGTGAAACCAGTCAGGCAATTAGACAGCAACACCCAATGCTACCGCTTACATGTGGAAACTAAAAAGACACAATGAACTTCTTTGCAGAACAGAGAATGACTCACAGACTTTGGAAAACCTTGGTTTTTCAAATAAGACAATCTGGGGGGTGGGGGGATGCACTGTGGGTTTGGGACACAAAATCTATCAAATTGACTTGTGATGATTTTTGTACACCTATAAGTGAAATAAAATTCATTAAGTTAAAAAAAAAAAGAAATAGTACCCCAACATTTTTTCAGAACCGAGAGATGTGACCTCCCAGATTTAAAAAGACCCAGCAAGTGCCCAACACAAACAAGGAAGAGAAGACCTATTCTAACCACCGCATCATACAACTTCAAGGCAGAAAAGAGGCTCCTAAGAGCTCCCAGAAATGAGAAAACGAAAACAGGCACAAATAAAGGATCAGGACACAGATGGGACCCGAGTTTCTCATCAGAACTCTGGAAGCTACTATACCGAGGGCTCGCACCTTTCCAACTGTATGGAGAAACAACGTCCAGCCTGGAACTCCGCACGTGAGCCAGCTGTTAAAGTCATACATGGGGACTGGAGGCAGGACCTACCATTTTCTGTAATAATCTTTCTAGCATGATTTGACCTTGACAAAATTATATCCACTGTATTAACTGGCTAAAGATTAAATTTTAGTATTCAAAAAGCAGGCTTTGCATAGAGAAATGAAGACACACATTGGGTTACAAAGAGGCACTTAAGATAGAAATTTATCAGGGTAGAAATTTATCAGGAGTTCCCACTGTGGCACAACAGGATCGGCAGTGTCTTGGGAGCGCTGGGATGTGGGTTCGATCCCTGGCCCGGTACAGTGGATTAAGGATCCGGCATTGCTGCAGCTGTGGCTTGGGTCAGAACAGAGACCCGGATCTGATTCCTGGTCCAGGAATTCCATATGCCGAGGGGCAGCCAAAAAAAAATAAAAATAGAAATTCATCACACCACAGTCACTCTTCATAGCACAAGAAAATCAGAAACCAAATTTTAAGAGAATCAGATGGTCCTCAAATCCAAGAGATTTAACATGCTTGTCGCTGATTCAGTGAAGCTGGCACACCATAAAAGCTAAAAGCCCACCAGAGAGCAATTGGCTGGTATATTTCAAGACCATGAAAATACCTATGCAGGAGTTCCCATCGTGGCTCAGCGGAAATGAATCTGACTAGCATCCTTGAGGATGCAGGTTTGATCCCTGGCCTTGCTCAGTGAGTTAAGGATCCGCCATTGCCATGAGCTGTGGCGTAGGTTGCAGATATGGCTCGGATCTGGAATTGCATGGCGTAGGCTGGCAGCTACAGCTCCGATTTGATCCCTAGCCAGGGAACCTCCATATGCCTCAGGTGAGCCCCTAAAAAAAAAAAGAAAGAAAGAAAGAAAGGAAATACATATGCAGTTTTGTCTCACTATAAGCACTAGAAATTTTATGACTACAATCACTAAAGAGTAATTTATCATAAAAAGAATTGTTTAAGCAACGAGTGTTCAAAAATATAAGCAAAGAAAATTACGGCATATTTACATGAGAGACCATTACTCAAATTAAGTTTATTCAGGAAACTGAAACAGCATAAACAAGTTTATGGTACAATAATAAGGTCAAAAATAGGGACTTTCCTGGTGATTCAGTGGGTCAAGGATCCAGTGCGGTCACTGCTGTGGTTCTGGTTACTGCTGTAGTTCAAGTTTAATCCCTGGCCCAGGAACTTCCATATGCAGCAGGTGCAGAAAAAAAAAAAAAAAGATGAAAAATAAAGAAATGAGGGGGGTGGGATCAGGACGGCAGAGGAGTAAGGCATGGAATTCACCTTGGCCCACAAACATATCAAAAAAAAAAAACAAATATACACAAAGACTCACACAGAACATCTACTGAATGTTGGCAGAAGACCCTAAACCTCCAAAAAGGGCAAGAAACCTTCACGTAGCTGGGTAAAACAAAAGGAAAAAAGAGAGAGAGACAAAGAAAGAAGTTGATCATGATGCATCAACTTAATAGAATATTAGACAAAAGTTTTAAATTATCACTAAGAAGATGATAGCCAGGTTTTTTTTTGGGGGGGGGGGTCTTTTTAGGGCTGTGCCCACAGCACATGAAAGTTTCCAGGCTAGAGGTCAAATCAGAATTGTAGCCACCGGCCTACACCACAGCCACAGCAACGCGGGATCCGAGCCACGTCTGCAACCTACACCACAGCTCACGGCAACGCCGGATCCTTAACCCACTGGGCGAGGCCAGGGATGGAACCTGCACCCTCATGGATGTTAGTCGGGTTCGTTAACCGCTGAGCCACGTGGGGAACTCCAATAGCCGCATTTTAATAAGTGTAAAGTGACAGGAAAAAGAAAGAAAAAAATAATGAAGAACATCGCAAAGGGAAGAAATAAAGAATGGAGAGAGAAGACTTTTTTCTAGTACCTCTCTGTGTCTCTGTTTTTTGTGACTCTGGGTGGAGAGTGTCCCTCTGTCTGAACCTTGACCTATGAAAGGTTAAAGGAAAATTCTCATTTCAAAGCTCTGCCAGATTATCACTGACCAGGGATGGAGAAATCCCTTTTGTTTAGAAAACCGTCTTCAGCTGTAAAAACTAGACTCTCCCCTGCCACCCACCGGCCTGGGGTCTGGACAGAGGGGACTGAGAAGTAGCTGGAATATGGGACAGGTCTACGGAGAGGCGGAGAGCCTGGGTTCAGGCAGGAGAGCTTTTTGGAAGGTGGGGAGGAGTGAGAGACTAGGGAAGTGGCCGCAAGCAGGGCCCGAAGGGGACTCTGCCCCAATTTCCAGTGACAGGAATGGCGGAGACACTTCTCAAGATGATGTCGCCTGACATCTTCCACTTCTCTTCACGAGGCAATCCCCCAAAGATAACGGACGATACATAACCCCGCCTTCTCACCAGCAGTTCTCCTTCGCCCGATCCAGCCTCGCTCTGGCTTCACCACTCCTCAGAATCTACCCTTGTCGCGGCCACCAGTGACCTCCATGTGTCCAAGCCAGAGTCATTTTCGGCCCTCGTCTGACCCAGTCTCTCGGCAGCACCGGACACAGCCGACCTCACCCTCTTCCACGAAGACGCCCTTCCTGGGCTGCTCTGACACCGCGCGCTCCTGCTCTCCTCCGCCTCCGCCTCCTGCACCCGCCTGTCGCCTTCGCCACCCTCTGTCCAGCGTCCAGCGTGGAGCGCCCCAGGCCGGCCCCTTCCGGCGCACGCGCTCTCATTTCAGCTCCACCCCCAGGCCAGTGGCTTCCCGCGCGCACCGCCAAGCGGACCCCGTGGAGACGCCGCCTCTGCACTCGGACGTCTCGTTCAAACGGGACATTCCTAGGAGTCCCCCAGGGCTGCAAGGGGATCGGCAGCATTTGTGCGGCACTGGGACGCAGGTTCGGTCCCCAGCCCAGCACGGTGGGTCAAGGATCCAACGCTGCGCTGCGGCTGTGGCTCCGATCTAATCCTTGGCCCCAAAACTCCCTATGTCTCCCAGTGGCCAAAAAACAAAAACGAAAATAACCCTGAACATCCTCTGTAAATACGGTCCTCCGTCAGAGTCAATGTCTACACCCAATGGCTAGAAGCACTCACTCACTCCATCCCCACCCTCACATCCAGTCCGTCAGCGATTCTTACCACTTCTTTCTCCCAAACAGACACTGAAGTCATCCAGTGCTATACGTCCTGTCCCCTCCACCCAAGCTGCCATGACATCTCATCCATGTTACTGTGGTGATGTGTGTCTTCAATCCATTCATCCCATCATTGCCAAAAAGTTTTAGAGAAGGCTATAAGATTACTTTATTCCTCTGCTTAAAACCCCTAGAACGTCTTCGCTGCCCCTAAGACAGACTCCAGAGCAGTGCTACGGCCCGTGGGCCACCCACTTGCAGCCCCCACCTCTCACGTGCCCCTGCCCCTCATCCCTCCAGCAACTCAGGCCTCCAGGCAGGTCTCAGAATCGCCAAGCCCTTTCCTGCCTCAGGGCTTTGCACGTGCTCTTACCTTTTCCTGAGACACTCCTCCCTCCACCTTTCCCTTCTTTCCTCCAGACCCAAGTGACCTGAGTGTCCCCACCAAGAAATACACCTTAACACTGAGTCATCATCTCTTTAACACAATAGCTAAATTAACAGGACCCAGTTAACAAACTCCTACACCCAACCAAAAAGATGAAATTGCATGTAATAGCCTTTAGCCCTTCTTTTAAACTGTTAATAAACTGTATTAAATACGTTGCATTTAAGTTGACCAAAGCCAGAAAACTGTTTCATTAAAAGGGAAGGTTTTATCTTCCTGCAGAACCATTAGCCAACTCTGAAATCTACATGTTGCCGGTCGGAGAAGGAATTCGTGCTGCTGGTGTAGGTGTTAACCTAGGCACTAAAAGACCTCAGATGTCACTACCTGAAGAATGAGGACATGTGAAAGACAAGTCCACATGCCTCTGACACAAACCCATCTCTATTAGGTAGGAATTTTTTTTGGGGGGGGGGGGCTGTGCCCAAGGCATGTGGAAGTTCCCAGACCAGGGATGGAACCCGCGCCACAGCCACAACCCAAGCCAATGCAGTGACAATGCTGGATACTTAACCTGCTGAGCCATCAGGGAACTCCTATAGGGTAGGATTTTGAGTTATTTCTCCTATAAGGAGAATTATGTTGGATTCAGTCATCACAAATCTCTTGAATAGAAGATGGTAAAATCACTGTCTTCATGGAACTTATTTACTATTTGGTGATCTTATGGGGAACTATGGGGAACTAGTCAGGACTAGCAGAGATCTCTGTTTTGTTCATTCACTGATGTACCCAGAACACTGTCTGGAACAGAAAATAAATTCAAATTTGTTTTATAAGTTCCATTTCAGTAGAAAAAAACAAATGTCTTTTGAAATGAAACTGGGCACAAACAGATTAATCAAGAAGTAAGTGGGAGGAGTTCCCATCATGGCTCAGGGCTTAACAAATCTGACTAGCATCCATGAGGACGCAGGTTTCATCCCTGGTCTCACTCAGTGGGTTAAGGATCGGGCCTTGCCGCGAGCTGTGATCCAGGTCGCAGACTCGGCTTGGATCCCGAGTTGCTGTGGCTGTGTCATAGGCAGACAGGTGCAGCTCCAATTGGACCCCTAGCCTGGGAACCTCCACATGCCATGGGTGTGGCCCTAAAAAAAAAGGAAGAAGTAAATGAATCAGACAAATATGTGCTTATCTTACATCTACAGAGAGTCATGTCTCAGATGCTTGGTGGAGGTAAAGATGCAGGGAAGGTAAGGAAGAGAGGAAAGCCAGGTGATCCCCATCATTCATTTCATGGTACCCACTTTATTAGCATAATTCTTTATTTAATTGATATAATTATACATAATCAAAGATGAAACAACAACCAGAAGGAGAACACCTAATGAAATTTGTCTTGTTCTTGAGTCTAAATCTTACTTCTTCCCTCCTTATCAGATGAAAAAAAGCAAATTCAATTCATTCAAAATGGAAATAATTAATAGGGGAGTGCCTGTGATGACACAAAATTAACACAAGCTGTTAAGAGAAATTCATAACAAAATCATCTCACAGACATAGCCTGAGAATTTATATTTTTACACATAATCCAGGCACTTAAGTTTACTGAATGCAGTATTTCTTTTTTTTACCTCAGTGAATTTTATTACATTCATGGTTGTACAACCACCATCACAACCCGGTTTTATAGCATCTCCATCCCAAACCCCCAGCCCATCCTCCCCACACCCTGCAACGATATTTCTTAACCTAAGTATCATAACACAAGGTGTAAACAGAAAAAAATAGCAAATGCATAATTTTGAGACATGTTTTAGTATAAACTGAATCTCTGTGCATGGCTTCATCAGAATGAGTGTATTAAAGCCATGTTAATTTAAAGATCCTCACTTATTAAACAGTCTCAGGCACCAATTTTTATCCTCACTTCCTAAGACCTGTACTGGGCCCCAAGGGGGTGTTCGAGCTTACCTTTGAGCCTGGAGGGGGAGCCAAGCCAAGGAACGAATAAATAATATTCTCTTCTTTTGCAGAGAAGAAAGAATCAAAATCCTTGAAGCAAAGAAGAAGAATGAGTAAACCCAATGCATGCTTGTGAGCTAGTATATTGAACTAAATCGACCTTTTCTATTTCTTAGCCACTGAGTTAGGAGCTGGCTGGACACAAAGCGTGGTCCCCATTAGCTTTGCCAAAGATGACCAGCTCCAAAAGTTAGGAAATCGAACCAGGAAGCTACAGTTGTTTCTAGACACTTTCATTTTGCCTATTACAGTGCAAGGAGAGCGCGCGCGCGGGCGCACACACACACACACACACACACACACACACATTGTTCCTGCTCAGCAACTGCTGACATGGCTCAGAAATACACAGTAAAAGGCTTTTCCCAAAGTTTCACATCTTCAGCTAGTTTCGTTACAACTTAGCCCTTTGGCCTTGGACCCTGATCAGGATCCAAACAACACAGGACAAAAACAATTAAACCAACAATAGGATTTCTCTGCTCTTATTATAGTAACTTCTGAGGGCCCAGACCTATGTCAGGTCCTTCTGACACCTGGGGACACATGATTACGGAGGGTTTAGAAAGGTGCTCTTTCTGCCAAAGTGGGAGAAACGGTAGAGTGACTGGAAACCCGGTAGCAGATGGAAACCGGAAGCTCAGGGAAGCCCCGCCCCCCCACGCCCGGCCACACCCTCGTCAGTCCTTGTCCAGGTGGGTCCAGCCCTGAGCCGCGTCTCCAGGAGCGCGGTTGCCAGGAGCTCTGGTGAGTTTCACCTTTTATCATTAAAACATAAAAGATGCTCCCCTGGCCACTCTCTTACTTCCCATTTTTGGCATCAGGGCTGTGATGCAGTGTCAGCGGAGTCACCAAGGGCTCAGCGGGCACAGGCTTAGTCTGGCCTGAACTGAACAGGACAGGCAAACCAGCTTGATCATGCCGTTATCTCCTCTACTCTTTTGTGTGTTAAAAGCATAAAACCACCTCTTGAGAGCAGTTTCTTAGGGCTACCTAAGATGCCGTCTGCCAGGCTTAAGTCCTAATTTCACCTCAAATAAAACTTAATCTGTCTCTCAAAAAAAAGAGCTTAAAACCAATGCCAGGCCACCTAGGAGTTCCCTGGTGGTTCAGAGGGTTAAGGACCTGGCATTGACACTGCGGTGGCTCTAGTTACTGCTGTGGCATGGGTCAGATCCTTGACCTGGGAACTTCTGCATGCTATGGGTCCTGAAAAAAAAAAAAAGACAGGCCACTTATATTGGGAATAAAATGTTACGTGACTCCTGTGTCATCTTATCCAAATTTTGTTTTTCTCCTATTTGTTACCCTGATTCTCTCAGCGATTAATTTTATTCTTTTGTACTGATTGTATTTTTATAAGCAGCCTCAAATCATATTTGAAGGAAATACAGCATCATAAGTAAGTGATTCTTTGGTATCAGAAATTCTGATTGATTCCTGGAGTACACATTTACTGACGCTGTTAAAGTATTAAACGAGAGAAGATATTAACAGCAGGAGCGGTAAGGAGGTAAAATATAATGAATGTACGCTCTTTTCTAAAAACTCTGTAGGTAAATATCTGATAACCTCTAGTCGCCAGCTCTAGAAACTTTCAAGTCAAGTTCGGATTCCTTATAATTGAACAGACTGTGTTTTGCTTCTGCTTAAGTCCAGAGCTTCTTCAGAACTTCAGAGGACTGAAGAAGAGTTTGTCAGTTTTTTTTATTTGCTGTTAACAAATAGATATAGAAAATAATGAGTACGAAATGGTTTTTCAACTTCTGGTTACGTTAGTGTGGCAGATTAGATGCCTTGGAACACTATTCTGAAAAGAAAAAATTAAGCCAGATTAAGAAAAAGAAGTATAAATGCCTTGCTAAGCTGGTACCAAAAAAAAAAAGTTGATGGTTTATTTTGTTAAGCAGGAGAATTTTTAAAAATTGTCAGCCACCATCACCACTTTTTTTTTTTATAAAACTGAAAATTTTATTTTACAAAAAAAAGTGGTAAAAATGCGCAGCTCCACTCGCCCC
The DNA here is from genome assembly GCA_004024745.2 of Catagonus wagneri. Taxonomy (NCBI): domain Eukaryota; kingdom Metazoa; phylum Chordata; class Mammalia; order Artiodactyla; family Tayassuidae; genus Catagonus; species Catagonus wagneri. The sequence continues at coordinate 8,429,714 of PVHT020000170.1, read as the reverse complement.
CAGCCCTGATGGCCAGGCCCTTGAGGGACAATCAAATAAAAGTAAACAATAAAAAACTTTTTTTTTCTTTTTCTTTTTAGGGCCCCATCTGCAGCATATGGAAGTTTTTAGCCTTGGAGTCAAATCTGAGCTGCAGCTGCCAGCCGACACCACAGCCATAGCAACAACACCAGATCCAAGCTGCATCTGTGACCTATGTCACAGCTTGTGGCAACACCAGATCCTTAACCCACTGAGCGAGGCCAGGGATCAAACTCACATCTTCATGGATACTAGCTGGGTTCTTAACCTGCTGACCCACAATGGGAACTCCAACAAAAAACTTCTTAGAGCAACTGGAAATGTGGGGTTGACCCCACCCAGCACCTCAAACACCCACATTGAGGTCTTCCTTCTCCTGGAATCACTGCCATCATTAGTTTTATTTATTTTTTAATTTTTTTATTATAGTTGATTTATGATGTTCAGTCAACTTCTACTGTACAGCCAAGTGACCCAGTTGCCACCATTAGTTTTGAAAGATGACCATCCCTCAGCTCAAGTTTAAAAAAAACACTTTGTATTATCTATTAAAGGTAAACACATTGAGCATGAGGACCTAGCAATTCCACTTCTACTCACAGAACCAAGAAAAACCCACGAGTCATGAGACCTGTGGAGAATAATTTGGCAGCACTGTTTTGTAACAGCCAAAAGCCAGAAGTCACACTGATGGTCTGGATGTGTGTGTCCCCATAAAATTCTTCTTACCTTGAAGTCCTAACCCTCTGGGAAGTGCCTACGTCAGAAGGGTGGGGCCCTCGTGAGTGCGATTAGTGCCCTTATAAGGAGTGATCTCCAAAGCTCCCTCAGCCCTTCTACCACTTGAGGACACAGCAGGAAGGCTCTGGCTGTGAACCAGGGGAACTCATCAGAACTCAGTCACACTGACCCCTTGATCTTGGGCTTTCCAGCCTCCAGAACTAGGAGAAGTAAATCTCTGTTGCTTATCAGCCACTCAGTCTGTGATTTGATATCGCAGCCCAGACAGGATAAGGCACCCACCATTGTTCATTCTGGAGCATTGAAAATGAATAAATTATGAACAATACTTACTGACACGGCTGTATCTTTAAAATATGTTGGTGAAAGAAGCAAGTCAAATAATACATATAAAGCTCAAAAACAGGCAAAACAAAACAATACGTTGCTTAGGCAGGCACACATGGGAGGTGGAAGAAAAAGAAAGGAATGGTAAACACACAACTTCCTACCGTGGTTCCCTCCCTGGGCACCACTTCTGGAGATATCACACTTTTCAAACCAGTAGTGCGCATGGGGTTATTCATTTCTATGATTCTCCATTAAGCTACATATTTTTTATCCTCTACAGTACATTTCATAATAAACTTTTAACAACATAAAATAGCTTGTTCAGGAGTTCCCGTTGTGGCTCAGCCGGTTAAGAAGGCAATACAGTACCACGAGGATGACAGTTCAATCACCGGCCTCACTCAGTGGGCTAAGGATCCTGCCTGTGGTGAAGGTCGTGGATGCAGCTCGGATCCAATGTTGCTGTAGCTACGGTGTATGTAGGTCACAGATGGGGCTCAGATCCAGCATTGCTATGGCTGCAGTGTAGACCTCAGCTGCAGCTCTGATTCCACCCCTAGCCTGGGAACTTCCATACACCGCAGATGCGACCTTAAAAAAATAAAATAAAATAAAAAGTAAAATAGCTTGTTCGGTAACATCAATGTGCTGAGAATGGCCTGAATTGGGCAAGTATCCTGTCCCCCTTGCAGCCCTAAGTCCCCAGAGGTACTTGCCCCTCTGCTGAAAGGTCAAGGTGGTCTTAGGGTGTATCCAGGCCCGGGCAGGTGCTCCCGCCCTCACCTGGGCTAAGATGCACAGACGCCAACTTGGCATTGACAGACAGGTCTGCTACTCGCAGTGAGCGCCTCCCTGCCAGGCCGGTAACCTGGCCTCCGCTGTGCCCGGCTTCCCATCCGGTGTCTCCTTTCTCCATCTAACGGCTGTCTGCCATGCCCTGGGGATAACATCCTCATCTGTTCTGCCCAGAGCAGCAGGAGCTCCGGCTGGCAGGGACACGATGGTACTCAGAACCACCTGACACCCAGTCCCCTCACTGCCCTGGTGCAGAGAAGCCCACTGCTGTCCTTGAGGTCTCCTCAGCCTCTGCCGTCATCAGCTCTGACACACGGGTGACCACTCAAGAGTCCGCAGAGTCCAGTGTTTCAACTTAAATAGCAGTGTTATTCTGACAGTACCTGTTTCAATCAAGTGGACAGATACACTGACTCTCCAGTTTGATGTCGTTTTTTTTTTTTAAGGCGAGGAACAAGGTGTGGCATATGGAGGTTCCCAGGCTGGGGATCAAATCGGAGCTGCAGCTGCCGGTTTGCACCACAGCCACAGCAACGCCAGATCCAAACCGCGTCTGCGACCTACACCACAGCTCGCAGCAACGCGGGATCCTTGACCCACTGAGCGAGGCCAGGGATCAAACCCACATCCTCAGGGATGCTATTCGGGTTCATTTCCACCAGGCCACAACGGGAAATCCCAGACTGATGCCATGTGCAACCTGACCTATCTTTCAGAACCTTTGAGTTTCCTTTTAAAACCAGAACCTACAATACCAATTTTTGCCTACTTTCTGGAAACAAAGCCTCATTAATATCCACAGACAGCAGAAAAGCAAATTTAGCAAAGGTGATAGTGAGGAAAACTACCCATACTTCCCTGCAGGCAGAACTGAAAAGAATCAATGACAGTTAAACATAAAAGAATTTGTGGAGTTCCCGTCGTGGCGCAGCAGAATGAATCCGACTAGGAACCATGAGGTTGTGGGTTCGATCCCTGGCCTTGCTCAGTGGGTTAAGGATATGGCGTTGCCGTGAGCTGTGGTGTAGGTTGCAGACACAGCTTGGATCCCGCGTTGCTGTGGCTGTGGCGAAGGCCGGCGGCTACAGCTCCGATTGGACCCTTAGCCTGAGAACCTCCATATGCCGCAGGTGCAGCTGTAAAAGGACAAAAGACAATAAATAAATAAATAAATAAATAAATAAATAAATAAATAAATAAATTTGTACGTTCATTAGCGCCGTACTTGTAACAGGAAAATACATCTTTAAAATAGAAATCTTTTTTCTTACTTAGGAAACCTTTTCTTTTTCTTTCCCAATTAAAATGAAAAATGCTGCTACATCACAGCAGAACAGAATAAGAAATGACTCTGAGGATTTATTTTCATAGCAGAAAATAATTGCAAAACTTTTACCCTATAGTTAACATAGGTTGAAAGAAAAATACTTCAATATTGCCTCTACTGTCACCAGTCTTGATCGAAAAGGACAGTTAAAATAAGCAAAGATAAGAGACTGAAAATTCCACTTTCACTGGAGAAGCACTAGAAGAAAACATGAGACGTTCTCGTTGTGGCTCAGCAGGTTAAGAAGTCAGGCGGGTTCGATCCCTGGCCTCGCTCAGTGGGTTAACAATCCAGCCTTGCTGCAAGGTGCAGCGCAGTTCACAGATGCAACTTGGATTCAGCCTTGCTGTGGCTGTGGTGTAAGCCAGCAGCTACAGCTCTGATTTGACCCCCGGCCTAGGAACTTCTATATGCCACAGGTGCAACTGTTAAAAAAAAAAGGGAAACATGAGATGAATATCCACAGAACATGATTTTGATGATTTTAGAGTGCAGAACACTCTTCTGGTGATTTTAGACAGAACAAAAAAAAAAGTTATAAAAAATAATATAAAAATTGCCACCACTGAGACTGAGCAGGGCCCAGCGGGGCTCCTGGGCACAAGCCTTTCTGTGTCCCCCCATTTCTTGTTTTTAGGGAACAAGCTTCAGCCTCGATGACCTCCCCGAGTCCCCAAGGGCAGGTTCAGACAGCTGCTCATCAGGGAAGGGAGGGGCCCTCACGAAACCAGAGTGCAGCCTTGGGGCAGGTCCTGGTTCACTGTCAAAGAACATGCAGAAGGATATCTTTGAGATTTTCCGCAGAATGAAAACCCCCAGCAATGATAAGCAGAGAGCAGGACAACCAGAACCGGTCCTGGAGCCACTGAACACCCACTTAAAAGAAGACCGCAAGCTTGCCTCTGTCCTTGATCCCTACCCGTTGCCCTCCTTTCCACTCCCAAACAACAAAGCCACTTCCTATTCTCTCTCAAAGGAGGGCACAGTCTTTAAGGCGTTAGCCTGCTGTGGCCTCCTCTGCCTGGCAAAGCAATAAAGCTCTTCTTTTCTCCTTCGCCCAGAACTCTGTCCCCACGTCTCTATTTGGCACCAGTGCATAGAGTTTTAGCAACACTACCCACCCTCCGTAAAAAAACACCCTTGTTTTCCCTTTCCTTATCCAACGAGAGCCACAATTCTTAGAAATTCAAGTCAGGGTGGAAGGAGGTCAGGGGGTCCGGAGGGGTGGGGGAGAAAAGGAGTGTGGGGCTCAGAGGGCTCTTCCCCACAGAGGAGACGCTCTCCACGTTTGGGAGGCCCCAGCTTAAACCCACAGGGGAGCTGAGCTGGATTAATACATGTTCCACTAAATAAGTGCTCACAGCATTAACACTGCTAGACCGGAGTGCCCGTTGTGGCTCAGTGGAAAAGAACCCAACTAGTACCCATGAGGATGCAGGTTCAATCCCTGGCCTCACTCAATGGGTTAAGGATCCGGCGTTGCCTTGAGCTGTGGTGTAGGTCACAGACACGGCTTGGATCCCAAGTGGCTGTGGCTGTGGTGTGGGCCGGCATCTGTAGTTCCGATTTGACCCCTAGCCTGGGAACTTCCATATGCTGCAGGTGCGGCCCTAAAAAGCAAAAAAAAAAAAGAAAAAAGAAAAACAAAACTGATACTGAGAGACCATGAGGGAAGATAATATAAGAAAAGGGATGTATATATATCATGACTGGGTCACTTTGCTGTACAGCAGAAATTGGCACAACACTGTAAATCAACTATACTTTAACAAAAAAAAACTTTTTAATAAAAATAAATTTTAAAAAAAAACCTGTTTGAGGAGTTCCCTTTGTGGCTCAGTGGTTAACGAATCCGACTGGGAACCACGAGGTTG
>PVHT020000170.1:8403776-8424526 GCA_004024745.2 Catagonus wagneri | reverse complement strand
GTCAACAAGCCGAGGGTGCCAAAGGCTGCTGGTAGCCCCCAGATGCCAGGGGACAAGCACGGAACAGGTTTTCCCTCGGAGCCCCCAGAAGAAACCACCCCTCTTGACACCTTGATTTCAAACTTTTGACGTCCGGGAACTGTGAGAGAATACATTTCTGTTATTTTAAGGCACTGTAATAGTTATTTATTACAAAATACCACAGACTGGGTGCCTTAAATTATAGAAATGTTTTCTGGGTGCAGCAAAGTTGGGTTCTGCTCTCTTCCTGGCTTTGCAGATCGTTGCCTCTGGCTGTGTGCTCACATGGCGAGGAGGAAAGAATCTCTCTCTTCTTCCTATGAGGGCACTAACTGTGTCGTGGGGGCCCCACTCTCATGACCTCGTCTAACCTTAGTCACCTCCCAAAGGCCTCATCTCCAAAGGGCATTGCACTGGGCATTAGGAAGTCAACAGATGAACTGCGAGGGGGACACAAGCACACAGTCCATAAGAACCACCAGGTTTGCGATGTTTTGTTATAGCAGCACTAGGAAACTGATACAAACGCCAGACAGCAAAATCATTCCTGCTTCAAACGAGAGGCCTGAACGCTCTTCTGTAAACGGGCAGGGAGTAAATATTTTCAGCTCTGTGAGTCACAGTGTCTCTGCTGCGATTGCTCAGCTCTGCCATCGTGCAGAATCCTAGGCTCTAGGTGAGTGAATTCATGCAGATGTGTCCTTAAACTTGATTTACCAAAGCAGGCAACTGCAGGCCTTGACTGTCGGGCTAGAGTTTTATAACACATGCCACAGGTGAGAAAGGAAATAATAAAGAGAAGCTAAGCTAAAGCACCCTCCGTTTCGTGCAGCAAGAAGAGAAGAGGTGAGTGGAGGTTCCAACAGGAGGCTCCAGGCTTCAGAAGCCTCACAGCCCTGAGCAATTCCCTCTTCCTTCCAGAACCTGCCTACTGCATCTGAAAAACGGCCCAGAAGACTTAACATAACTCCAGTTCTCACGCTCTAAAGACCTTGGCACTTTGTAACCTTTTTTTTTTTTTTTTGACCTTTTTGTCATTTTAGGGCCACACCTGCGGCATGTGGAGGTTCCCAGTTTAGGGGTCCAACTGGAGCTGCAGCCGCCAGCCTACACTGCAGCCACAGCAACGCAGGATCTGAGCCGCATCTGCGACCTACACCACAGCTCACAGCAACACCGTTATCGTCAACCCACTGAGCAAGGCCAGGGATCGAACCCGCAACCTCATGGTTCCTAGTCAGATTTGCCGACTGCTGTGCCATGACGGAAACTCCCGACCTTGGCACTTGAAATGCTTTTTTTGTCACTGATTTGATTTACTAAGTAGAATCTGTAAACTGTGAGAACAATGTGATTTTTATGGCAAAGTGATCTATTACATGTATAAAATAAAAGTGCTGTTATAATCAAAATGTCCAAAACAGTTCAGGGTTTTTGTTTTTGTTTTTGTTTTTGTTTTTGTTTGGGGGGGAGCGGTATGGGCAACAGACATTTATCTCTCACAGTTCTGGGGGCTAGAAGTCCAAGATCAAGGCACCAGCAGATTCAGTGTCTGTGGACAGCCCATTTCCGGGTTCCTAAGTGGCCTTTTCCCTGCCATGTCCTAAAAAGGAGGAAGTGTGTCCAGAACAGCTTTTAAGCTATTTAGACACATGTACACCATTTTCTTGCTTCCGTAGTTGGACTTCGTTTCTGCAAATCATTCTTCACCGAAGTGAAAACTTACTCTGTGTCTGGGTGGGTGCAGGTCTGTGTACCCCACAAGGTTGATGAGAATTTCTTTCCAACTAAATGTGTATTCTGTTTGAACAAAGGACCTCAGTTCTTCAAAATAAAATAGGGAACCCAAAAGGTTCCCAGGAACTGCTGAATCGCCATTGTATTGCTTCCATCATTTTGTAAATCTCAACTATTGACTCTTCTCGATGGATCTACCACCCAGGTGTGGGATGGCAGCACTAGATCGGGACCTGACAAATGTCAACAAATTCACACGCTGCCTCAGAACTGATCTGCTTTCACCAGTTTCTGATAAACACACATGCAGAAGAATTTTCCAAGAGACCAAATCTCACCCCACAATACTGTTCTTCATTAAAGATCTGGGGAGGCAGAGGGATCCCGTTTTGAGGTTTCTTCTCTCCAGGAACATTCTCTCTCATCCATCTCCTATTGTCTTCATCTCCAGCGATATCGAATTCCTTAAAGTCGATTTTGTTCGCTTCCAAAAAGCCCACGACTTCTTGCTGTTTCTTCCTAATCTGGTCAACAATACAGAAAGATTATTATTATTATTATTATTATTATTATTATTATTATTATTATTAGATTGTTTTTAGTTTGTTTGTTTTTTATGGCTACCCCCATGGCATAAGGAAGTTCCTGGGCCAGGAATGGAATCCAGGCCACAGCTGCAATCTAAGTTGGATCCTTTAACCCACTGCCCTGGCCTGGGGATTGAACCCACGCCACCCTAGTGACTGGAGCTGCTGCAGTCATATTCTTAACCCACCTCGCCATGGTGCGAACTCCACAATTAGACAGTTTTTAAAAACCGTTTTGCTTATATTGATATTCACTAAACCCTTTCTCTATACCATACAACACAAATAATTTTGCTAAGTATTCAAACAAGGAAAACAACAAAATCACACCTCTTCATTTTATAGGATCGAGTAATCATTTAAATTCTGAAAATTTAATATCATCAATGTTTAAATCATGACATGATCAGAGTTCACTGGTGGTTCAGCAGGTTAAGGATTTGGCACTGTCACTGGTATGGCTTGGCTTCTTGCCATGGCTTGGGTTCGATCCCTGACCTGGGAACTTCCACATGCCATGGGTGCAGAAAAAAAAAAAATTATGGTAGAACTGACCCAAAAGAAAGAGAGGTGCTCTCATCACAGTTTTTATTTGAAGTCTACAAAATTCTTTTAATTCTTTACCAAGCTTTAATGCCAAAAAATAAATAGGAATCGGTTACAAAGAAAAAGATGCTAGGGAGAAACTCAAATACCAAGTATACGCACACAAAAAGGCAGTTTATTCACTGTTAGGAAAATAGAGACGTGAGTCAGAGTGAACAAAAGTAGCTTTAGAAATAATACAGTAGGAGTTCCCGTCGTGGCTCAGTGGTTAACGAATCCGACTAAGAACCATGAGGTTGTGGGTTCGATCCCTGACCTTGCTCAGTGGGTTAAGGATCCGGCGTTGCCATGAGCTGCGGCGAAGGTTGCAGATGCGGCTCGGATCCCGCGTTGCTGTGGCTGTGGCGAAGGCCGGCGGCTACAGCTCCTGTTAGACCCCTAGCCTGGGAACCTCCATATGCCACGGGTGCGGCCCCAGATAAGGCGAAAAGACAAAAAAAAAAAAAATAATAATACAGCATACTGAAAAGCCCACATGGAGATGAGTGGAAGGCGAAGGACAGAAAAAAAGCTGGAAAGTCCAGTGGATATTTCTCCTACCTGGAAGAGAAACGCAGTAAAGTAACCCTGTTGCCCCACAGATTTCTCCTTTTCTGCTCACACTCAACTCTTTAACTGGGCTCAGTGCACCAGGCGCACCTAAGAGAGAACATCCAAAGCCCCTTTTCTCTGTGGTTTCATATGCAAACCAAACTCCATTTCTTGGGGAAGCCAAGATGTCTACTTCAGTTTAGGGCAAGCATAGACAAAAAAATTAAAAAACATATGGAAAGGTAGGGAATGGTGGAATTTCCCATAAGCCTCTGGCACAAGCACTCTGGCACACTCCTGAGTGTCACATCTCTCAGAACCAAAGGATGGGCACCACATCTGTCCACCAAGGGGCCCTCCCCCAGGGCCACGCTGGGGTAAGCCAACCCCGGACCACCTGCTCCGCCTCTCAGAAACTGTGCTCCGAATTCCACAGCTTCGCAGCTGAATTTCTGAATATTACAAAAATCCCACCAGACCTGACGACAGGTTGTTGGACTAAATCATCGTTTTAATTAATCATGATTTCTCTACATACTTTCCAACTTATCCATAATTACTCGTGCCACTTTATAAATTACTTACTCCTTTAGATATTTTCAGAGATAATTTTGCTGTTTGAAAGCGTAGAGAAGTCTTCATTTCAGATAGGCTTACTTTTAATGAACTATTCGGAAGGCAATACTCTTTATTCGGGCCAAACCCCTATCTTCCTTCCTTCTCAAATATCCCCTGGGAGCCTCAGCCTGGCCAAGGTCCCCTGCCACCTCACTGACGTTATTACCATCTTTATTATATATACATATATTTTTTAATGGCTGCACTCGCAGCATATGGAGGTTTCCGGGCCAGGGATCAAATTTGAGGCAAAGCTGTGACCTCTGCCACAGCAGTGACAACACCAGATCTTTAACCCACCGCACTAGACCAGGGATCAAACCCATGCCGCCACAGAGATAATGCTGGATCCTAACCCTCTGCTCTGGTGCAGGAACTCCTATTTCCATTTCCGTTAATCATGCCTCAGGGAGACAGGCTGGAACCTGGGACCTGGACCCTGTGCTGCGGTGCTTTGTACCTGGACAAACATCTTTTCTAGCAACAAAATACAAAAAAAACTAAAAGGGACTAAAAACAACCAGGTGCATGCCCACTTGGGGCAAATTATGGACAAGATACAATAAGACCAAAAAAACGCAACCACCACTTCTGAAGAGCCAGGAGCAAAGGCAGGGTACTGGGCATGGTCCCTGCACACAGTACCACCAAAGGGGTGGGCAGACAATCTAAGCGACCCCTCTGACCCACCCCTATCCTCACCCCATATAAGCAACCGGCTCACAGTCCCCTCCCCGGGAGTAAGCAAGGGAAACTGTTCCTTGTTTTCACCTCCCCCTGCTGCAGCGGGCCCCCTTTAAAGCCTTACTGGCATTTTTTGGCCTGGCCTCTCATCTATTTCTATTGATTAAGGAGGTCAGTAACCTCAGGACTGAAGGTGGTTGGAAAAAGATTTCATTTTATTCCACAGTTTCTGAAGAGATGAAGAACATTTCCCCAAATGCTGTCTTGAGTTTTTTTCTACTGGAAAGTTGAAGAAAGATGGAGAAAAACAGGAGAGGAAAATCTGTTTACTATTATTCCTCTTGAGACAAGCCATCACACCTACAGGAGGTTAAATGACTTATGGGTGCCTGATACTGTGCTAAATTTTATTTCTTGGAGTTCCCGTCCTGGCTCAGTAGAAACAAACCCAACTAGTATCCAAAAGGACGCTGGTTCGATCCCGGCCTCACTGAGTGGGTTAAGGATCCTGCGTTGCTGTGGCTGTGGTGTAGGCCGTTGGCTATATCTCCTACTACACCCCTAGCCTGGGAACCTCCAAATGCCTCAGGTGAGGCCCTAAAAAAGACCAAAAACAAAAAAAATTTATTTCTCAGCACCCCACGCAAAAGAAAGAGAAGAAAAGTGAAAACTGCCCGTCTGTCCTCCTCAAGCACCAGTCATTATAAACCGGGTCAAAAGCACTGCTCCCCCGGAGTTCCCCTGCGGCACAGCAGGCCATGGCAGGATTCAGCGTTGTCTAGACTTTTGCCTGTGCTGGAGAAGGGTCTTAGGATGAGCCCAGAGGAGGGAGAGGGGAGTGGGGAGCACGTGAGCTCACCTAGCTGGCAAGTGGCCTCCGCCCACCCAGTCGCCCACTTGAGTGGGGGCGCCCACCCCTGCAGTCCCCCCCCACACACCTTGGTGGGTAGTGGTTCAAATAGCCCCACTAAAAGCTCCCTACCCCCCACAGTCAAAGTCCAGCTTTTCTCCACGTGGCCTCCTAAGCTGACCCCAGGGACATGGCATCAGCCCCCAGAAGGCACCTCCCCTTTACGGTTTCAGGCGGAGTGGCGTGCACAGCAGCCCAAGAGCCTTCAGCACAGACCCCCTCCCCCTGAGCCTCCCAGCCCTTGTCCCCCCTCCAGGGCGCCACGGCCAACGCCACACAGGCTGCGCCATCCATCTGGGCAGCCCCTCTGAGGTCCTGGGTGTCTGTGTCACTTGGAGCCTCTGGAACCTCAGTGGAGGCTCAGAGAGCTGTTTTCCTGTCCTGTTACACTGACTCATAAAGACAGTCTCATTCTCTTAGAGAGCAGAGGCCCTCTTGCCAAAAGAGGCGGGGAAGGAAGGATTGAGAGCTTGCGTTTAGCAGAAACAAACTATATAAAATGCATGAAGCGGGTCCTAATTCTAGCACAGGGAACGATATTCAACATCCCGTGCTAAACCATAATGGAAATGAATCTGAAAAAGGACTCATACGTATGCATGAATGAATCACTTGGCTATAAAACTGAAACTATCACAACATTGTAAATCAGCTACACTTCAAGACAAAAATCAATCTAAAAAAACAGGAGTTCCCGTCGTGGCTCAGCGATTAACGAACCCGACTAGTATCCAAGAGGACATGGGTTCAACCCCTGGCCTCGCTCAATGGGTTAAAGGTCCGGCGTTGCCGTGGCTGTGGCGTAAGCCAGCCGTTGCAGCTCAGATTTGCCCCCTAGCCTGGGAACCTCCATATGCCTTGGGTGCAGCCCTTAAACCAAAAAAAAAAAAAGATAAAAATATAAAGGGTTATTCTCTGTCCTGAAGTCACAGCCCACTGTTGGTTATTGTGATGCGTCAGAGTGATCTCTGGGTCACTCACTTGGCACCTCTCCGTTATTGTCCTGTACAGTCAGGAAGCTCTCCAAACGAGGTCACTGCACTGTAGTAAAAAGCACGCTGCCCTGGAGGGAGAGGTGACATGCCTCTCCAGCCTGGCTGGGGAGGTGGCCATCGGCGCAGGGACTCTGCGCTTCCACTGCCTCATCTGCAAAATGGATAGAACGCCGCCTTCCCCCCAGGTGTTGGTGAGACCTGAGGAATGCGTGGAAAAGCATCCCGCACCGCAAGTCAAGAAGCTATGCCGGCAGGCACCTGGCGGGCCGATATCTCCTTTACTCGCCCTGGCTGCACTGCCAAGCGAGAATTCTGATCGTCTTGAAGATAACAGAGCCAGGGTGCCAGGGAGTTAAAGAGTTTTCCAAGATTCACATCCAGATCCAGCAAATTCAAGAGCCATGGTTTTCCCACTATATTTACATCCGATCAAGACCGGAAAAAGGATTGAGAAAGCCAGGAGCCACCAACAGGGTCTGTCCTTAAAGATGGTGGTTCAGGGGCTGTGTGTGCTGAAAACGGTGAGGACTGACCTCTCTCCCTTTGTCCCCCCGCCCACCGTGGTAATGACCTTCAGAAAGAGAGGAGGGCCAGACACCGAGACACAGACTTCTTCTGCTCTCAAATCCCCTGCAAAATGGTAAAACATGTAACCAGGCTTTGGCATCAACGGTTAAAACAGAGATCTGATACACAACTGCAAGTGTAATCCTCATCAAGAGATTACAATCGGTCTTTTCCTTTTTCATCTATTTCATGCATCCGACAGATGCCACAATGGCCTCTTTGATGAGCTCACAGGCAAGAACCCATTTTTAAAGCGTATAGACTGAAGAAATAAGTAGTAAAGCTCTCGTAGACCAAACACCATATAGACAAAGCCTAAGTACCGGCAGCTGCTCTGTCTCGTCCTGCAAAGAAGCTTCTGGAGTTACCCCAGCCAGGAAAAATCATCAGCACTGACACCGCGGGAATAATCAGTTCTCATACTTTAGGATAAGACAGAAATTCTTCCATCTGTGTGCTTGAGACAATTCTTCTGTAACACCATCACAGATGCAGATCTGCTAACACCAATAATTGTAACAACTACAATAATATTAACTAACATTAATATTTATAATAGCCAATAGTTACAATTATAAAATTAGCTAACCACAGCTAACAATTATAACACTAACTAATACTGACAGTATTTATTAAGCACTTGACACCACGCTGGGGACTCCATGCCTATTGCCTAAGTCCTCACGACAATGCTATGAGATAAATACTATTTTTATCCTCATTTTACAGATAAGGAAATCGAGGCTTAGCAAGGTGAAATAACTTTCCCAAGGTCACACAGTCCCGAGTGGCACCGAAACATGTGCTTAGGGCAGCAGAATGAACTTGGATTTTCCAAGATCCTGGAATGATCAGTACATCTCCAGGTCCTCCAGGGTTAACTAAACCATGCCCCCCAAACTTCAAGAAGGTAGGACATGAGCTGCTCCTAAGAATTTCACACATTTGTGCATGTCTCCAGAAGGATGCATAAAGCCACTCAGACCTGGCCTACAGGATGGGAGAAGATCGGCAGGTGAGTGGTAGAAGTTTCCAGCAATGAGCGTCAATAGCATATTTGAAGCCCAGTAAAGCCATTTCCTTCAAAAAAAATTGTTTTACCTAATTAATCCAAAAATATTCTTTTTTCTTTTTTTACAGCCACACCTGCAGCATATGGAAGTTCCCAGGCCAAGGGTCAAATCAGAGCTGCCGCTGCCTGCACACACCACAGCCACAGCAACACCAGATCTGAGCCGCATCTGCGACCTACTCTTCAGCTTTCGGCAACTCTGGATCCTTAACCCAACGAGCAGGGCCAGGGATCGAACCTGCATCCACATGGACACTATGTCCAGTTCTTACTCGCTGGGCCACAATGGGAACCCCCCCCCCAAATACGCTTTCTGTGGATCAACTAAAAGTTTCTGTGGTCAGCAGCAGCCACAAAAGATTCTGCAGTTTTACGTTTGCAATTTTTCCTCATTGTTTTCTGTTCACAGACGTTCAAGACAGCACTAAACAGCTGCCATCAACTGCGCTCATCAGGGACAACCAGGCTCTTTTCTGGTTGTTTCTGGTTGTTTCTGGTGTTTTTGTCTTAACGCCTCTGGAAACCGCATGAACTTAGGGGGCGGGGGCGGTGGCATTCAGGAGCTGCCGTTAGGACTGTTCCCTGGGCCAGCCACCCGCCTGGACTCATCCCCTGCTGAGTGACCACTGAAACCCAGGCTGCAACCTGAGAAGGTCCAGGGACCAGATATAAAAGGAAACAGCCCCCTTGCTGGTCTCCAGCTCTTCGGATTAATAAAGCTGTTTTCTCTCCACAGCCTCCGCGATGCTAAAATGCTGGCTGAAATGTCAGTCCCAGACAGACACTGCAAGTTCAAGCCTAAAATCAAAGCCTGAATCATTTCCAAGGAGAAAAGTCCTTCTTTTACCAGAAACCAAACCAAGTGATATTACGGGGTCGACTTTTCGCACCTATTTTTGGTCCGTTTGGATTCCTAGAGTATTTAAATCTGAGGCCTTAGAGATGTTTGTTCTCCTCTCTGTGATATCATTTTCCTCAAATAATAGTATTACACACGCTAACCTGACACTCTTCCTGACAGTTACACGACATACACAAGTCATTACACCCAGGAGTCGTTTTAATAATCTGGTGCATCATACGCTCCAAATATTTGTACATTTATGTGCAATTTCAAAGTCTGACAGAATGAACGGCAGCAACACTCCACACACCAAAAAAGCCCCTCTGATTCTATCATATATGCGATGCAAAAGGACAGAAATCACATGTTCAAAGTTCTCGTATCAAACACGCCCCTTCCTGGAATCCCCTTCCACACCCAGCTACCCCGGCTCACACATTTTACACATTTCTTTAACACCATTCGAACCAAGGCAGAAAGCAAAGGGCTCAGAGGCTTACTGCCCAGCCGCGTTTACTTACGCCTGAACAAAGAAATTTAAGGCCAGCGCTGGGTCATACCGGCTCCTTCTATTCCAGGTCTAAGCTATTCAGAAAGTAGGACAGGAAGAAAAGCCCCCCGATTCCATCAGACACCTACCGCTATGGACCCAGACGATGTGGCAACAAACACTTTGATAACCATTTTGAGAGTCTGGAAAGAGGGCTCCCCCCAGCACACCCCTGCGAGGGGAGCGCGGCGCTAGACAAATCCTGACAGTGACACAGACAAATGCCAGGTGGGGGCTGGCGGGGGCCCAGGGCTCTCTTGAACTCCTGCCTCTCCCAGGAGAGGCCCAGGCATCTGGGGCTCTCCCCCCCATTGGCCCGGGAATATTTGGGGATCCGTCAGGAAAATCGTTGATTGGCTGATAAAAGCAGCCACTGGACCCTTTCCCTTATCACTTGAAAAGCCCGACAACAGTCCGTAAAAGGCAAGGCTGCGCTCTGCACCAATCAGAGCCCGGCGGGGAGGTGTCTCGGGCCGGAGGGAGGTGGGGCCCGGGTACCGCAGGAGGAGAGAGGAGGAGGGACGGGTTTTCGGGAGCCGCAAAAGCCCAGAAAACACCGGCTCGGTCCCGGAGAAGGCTCTGTTTACAGGGCTTCTGGCAAACCAACCCTTTAAACAAATAAAGAGCGCGTTCCTTACTTTTAACTTCTCTGATACTTTTTTTTTAAAAATCAAATGAATCGTCATACAATAGATTCCACTGGGAGTGGCCTGTGGCCAGTTTTCTCCCTTTGCCACCTGTTCCTTTTAAAGAACGGGAGCTGACAAGCCGGGGGACCGTGTAAGGTTTCACTGACATCCCAGACCCGGCAAGGAGGTGGCGGCCGGATCGTCAGCACACGTGACTTCAACAAGCAAATTGTCTCCACTGTTTTAGAGACCTCTGGGGGGGGGGGTTAATGATGTGTTTGTAACAGGCTCCCTCCATCTTACTTGTATAGATGCCTGAATTTTGTTCAAAGTTAGAGGAACTAAACATCTAGTAAGAAGCCCGAAAGCTAGCCACCCAACTCTTCGGATGGGTTCCAAAATGAAGACCAAGGGTGTTAAGGGCAAACGAAGAAGGGAGGCTATTTAGTGCTCTTCAGAGAAATGAGAGAGATCTCTTTTTTCAGTCCCTTGCTACTCGTGGAGGAGGTGGCTATGGCAACCTGGAAGAATGCATTCTAACAGTCAGGAGTGATCCCTAAAATTAATCTACAAGGGCATTCAACGGGGCGTCGATAACAGTGGGAGGAGTGAGGAGGAAGAGGAGGAGAGGAAGAGAATACTAAGGTTCGTCAATTATGCCTATGTATCACTAAAAATTCTTATGCAATCACTTTTTAGCACTTGTAATTCCATAATCTAGGTGATTTTTACTTCTTCTTGTACTTTCCTGTACATTGTCAATTTTCCTACACCAAGCATGCACTGCTTCATGATCACATTTTTTTTTCTTTCACCCAAGAAATCTATCTTTATACAAAGAGGTTAACAGGGGCGCTCAGCTCTCCATCCACGCCCCTCCCAGGCTAGGAACCAGACACGCGCAACGGATTCGGATTCAAAACTCCCGGGGCAAGGGCGAAAGCTAACCCGCACGCGAAAGAACCGCGGGATCTCCGCGTCCACGGGGACGTCGCGGGGCCCGCTCGCTTGCCCCGGTGGTGGTGGTGGTGGCGGCCAGGGCTCCACCGGGTTCCCGGGCGCTGAGGAGGTGCGACCGGAGGATCGTTTGCAAACGCCTACGCTTCCAGCTCACTTCACTCCCAAGAAGGAATCACTCGGAGCTGGACTCAACCCAGCCCTAGTCCTCCCGGGCCACTAGCCACCAGACGGGGTTCCAGTGCGCGTGCGCACATACCCCTGGCTCCGCCCCCGGCCCCTCCTCTCCCGGCCGGTCCCAGGAGGCGCAGCGCGACAGTTTCCAGGGCAACGCGTCAGCGCCCGGAGGCTGCAGGCTTAGCGCTGCAGCCGGAGCCGCGCGGAGCAGGTAACCGCCCGCCGCCGCCGCCGCGCCCCGCAGCCCGAGGCCTCCGCCCAGCCCCAGCCGAGCCTGTTGCTAAACTTTCCGAACCTTACGGCGTCGCCTGGTCAGTCCGCTGTAACCCCTGCCCAGCTCGGGCCTCGCTGCCGGGCCTTCACTCGAGTTGGTAATGTAGCCAGGTCGTCAGGCCGCTTGCTCCCGCGAAGCGCAGCCTGAAGAGCCGCTGTCCGCGTCCTTCTTCCCTGCTCGGACAGTGACCGAGCCCTCGCAACACACAAGCGCATGCTGGCCCCGGGACCCCGACCCGCCAGCACGCGGTCTGGCTGCTCCGGGCACTGGGGCAGGGGGCGGTTGGCGGTCGGCGTGGGTACGGCCAGGGGAGGGGCCAGGCTCCAGTCACCCCACCCCACCCCGTACCCCGGCCACGCTGGGGTCGATTTCACCCGCCCACCCAACTCGCAGGCTTTCGCCGTCATTTATCTTTTATATCTGAATCTAATGGCTTCAGTTTTCCGCCTGCCAGCTTGCTTTTGCTCTGTTTTGTTTTTTGCTGACGTTCCCCAGCCCCCAAACCGGAGGAAATCCGAGTCCTTTGAAATGTGTGTTCTGTGTCTGTCCCTCACCTACTCACCTCAACCTTGGAACTATGGGTACAGTTTCCCGGGTGCTTTAACATTCTCTTGGCACATTTGCGCCATCAGGTGACCTTTTCAGACTAGTTTTTCGCTGCCAAACAGGACCTTGAACCTTTTTCTTTTTTAATCTGTTCTCACTTTCTAGTTAAATTCATCCAGTCTCCTGGGCTCAAAGCCCAGTGAACCTCTCTTGCCTGTCTCCAGTCCTGACCCCTCCTCTGACCTTGAGTCCAGTGTGTCTGCCTACCCACATCTCTGCTTAGCTGTTTAGGGCATCTCCAGCACAGCAAGTCCAGAACGTTGCCTTAAACCTGCTCCTCCGTCGCCGTTACCCACCCCAGTTACTGCAAACCATTCTCCTGGTTGTTTGGCCACTGGTGTCTTCCTTGACTCCCATTCTGTCCCTCCTCACATCAGTCCGTGGACACATCCTTCAGAATGTACCCACAAACTAGTCATTTCTCCCAGCCCCACTATCACCACTCCGGTCCAGGCCCGGATAATTTCTGCAGCCTCCTATTTGGTCTCCTAATTGCCATGAGTGTGGACGGTCTATAGTATTTTCCCTTTCTCTGTTCTTTCATGTGAGTAAGGTTTTTTTTTTAAGGATATGAACTTTAAATTTCCCATAGGTAAACTAGCACCATTTTTAGTATGTATTTTGAGTTTCTTTTTTTTTGCTTTTTAGGACCACACCTGCAGCATATGGAGGTTCCCAGACCAGGGGTCAAATAGGAGCCACAGCTACTGGCCTCTGCCACAGCCCCAGCAACGCAGGATCTGAGCCGAGTCTGCGACCTACACCACAGCTGACAGCAACACCGGATCCTTAACCCAATGAGCGAGGCCAGGGATCAAACCCACAACCTCATGGTTCCTAGTCGGATTCATTTCCGCCATGCCACAACTGGAATTCCAAGAATTGTGACTTTTAAGCCAAGTGGACAGAGCTACATAAGCACACTACAAGTAAGCTAAAAATTGAAAGGTGCCATTTAGCTTTGCAAGGTATGTGACAGTGACTCCGGATGGAAAGTGGCTGGAACTTTAAAACTGACTTTACGGAGGAGAAAAAGAACCCAGAGACTTCTTCCAAGTGAGAAAAAAAAAGTCACAGAGTCATTTACCTTCTGTTTGTTCCTCTGTTTGTTCTATACTCTCTTTTTCGGTTTTTTAGAGAAGCTCCAAAAGAGGCAAATTGAAATGGAGACTAATGAGCATTACTATGCTAATGACTTTGACAGTAAGTACCTGGGCGCTGATGCTCCAGTCACAGAGTGATGCAGTGACAGAGATGACAAGTCCCTGCCCTTGAGGAGTTCATCCCCCCACCCCCACCTCACGCACACACACACCTGTCCCCTTGCCAGCTGCAAAGCCCCAGCCTCCATTTTCTCTTTTTCCCCCAAATGACACCCCGACTGACCACAGTCACAGTAGGGCAGCTGCAGTTTGCAAAGGGACTAACGGGGTGTCCTGCCCGCCTGCCTCCCCCTGTGCTGTCACTTCATAGCAACTCCTACAGCCACCTCCTGGGACCCTTGTCAGCCTCCAGCTGCCGCAAGCCACGCCCCCTGTGCTTTTACGCCCTCCCACCTGTCAAAGACCCTCTGCCA
The DNA here is from genome assembly GCA_004024745.2 of Catagonus wagneri. NCBI lineage: Eukaryota > Metazoa > Chordata > Mammalia > Artiodactyla > Tayassuidae > Catagonus > Catagonus wagneri. Next base: position 8,410,585 of record PVHT020000170.1, on the reverse strand, counting down.
TCACAACGGGCTGTCCATTCTGTCCGCTGCTCTGTCAGCTTTTAAACATGCTCAAGGCTCCCATCCCAAAAGAAAAAAACAAACTCCCTTGACCCCAGGTCCCCTTCATTTTGCAGTTATTGCCCAATTTCTCATTCCCCTCGACCGGCAAACTTTTATAAAGAATCGCCACGTTTGGAGTTCCCGTTGTGGCTCAGTGGTTAATGAATCGGACTAGGAACCATGAGGTTGCGCGTTCGATCCCTGGCCTCGCTCAGTGGGTTAAGGATCCAGCGTTGCCGTGAGCTGTGGTGTAGGTTGCAGACGCGGCTCGGATCCCGCGTTGCTGTGGCTGTGGTGAAGGCTGGCAGCTACAGCTCCTGTTAGACCCCTAGCCTGGGAACCTCCATATGCCACGGGTGAGGCCCTAGATAAGACCAAAAAAAATCGCCACGTTCAGTGCATCCGTATTCCTCGTCTGTCAGTCAGCCCGCTCCAGTCTGCCAGCCACCACCACCTCTACACTACAACAGAAACCCAAATTGGTCCTTCCCACGCCTTGTCCTTCGCAAGCTCTCAGCACCATTTTTTAAATTGTAGTTGATTTACAATGTTGTGTCAATTTCAGCTGTACAGCAACGTGAGTCCGTCATACATAGATATACACATTCTTTTTCTCACATTATCTTCCATCATGTTCTGTCCCAAGAGACTGGATAGAGTTCGCCAGTTCCATTCAGAGTGGATAAGCAGTGAGGTACAGCAGGACCTCACTGCTTATGCATTCTGAATGGAACCGTCTGCATGTACTAACCCCAGACTCCCTCTTGGCAGCATTTAAATCGCTGTCTCCCCTTGGCTCCTGTGCCCTCACCATCCACCAGCCTTCTGGCCCCCTCTCCTCTCCTGGGCTCCCTCGTACCTCAAGCCCACTGTCTGTCCTCACCACGTCCTTCCCCCAGCCCCCTGCATGCTGACACTGGGCACAAATCCATGCCCAGCATCTCTGCTCGCCGTGACCGCCAGCCTTGTCTCTCCAGCAGGGCCGCCTTCCCTGAGCTAGAGCCGTGGGTGCAGCCAGCTGAGCCGCAGTGCCTCCTGGTACCTCTCAGACCCCAGCACGCACAACCGCAAACCAGGATTCCTCCCTGACCTCTTCCCTCGGCTCCCAGGGGGTCACCAGGTCCTGGTGACATTGTCCCCTGTGCGTCTTCCACACCTCTTCATCGTCACGGGCGCCTCAGTCCTGGCTCCCGCTGTCCTCCATCCAGCCTGGTGCTATCCGCTCTCTCGGACTCGTTCCCCACCTGCAGCCAGGGTCACCCCTTGCCCAGCCTCTCTCTGTCTCGCTTACCGCTAGCTGCCCATTGCTCTCTGATGAGTGATCCAGCTCATAAGCATGGCTTCCGGTGACCTTGCGGCTGTTCCCGCACCTTCCTGGGGAGAACAAGGGCCCCTTTACCCAGCAGCCTCACCCTGCCGCCGCCTCTGTGTTGTTCTTCCTTCCTGCCCTCCGCTCCTCCTTGCCCAGGCCCTCGCCACTGACCTTCACATCTCAAGTCAGCACCGCTACAGGGAAGCTTCCCAGGGCACTCTCTCCAGCAGGTTTCTTTGTCCTATGTCCTCACAAGATCGTACCTCTTTCCTTGAAAATACTTAGAACAGCCACTATGTGATTATTCTATTACCGACATCTTAGCTCTTTGTGTTCGTTATTTCCTTCACACCCGCGCCTCAGGCAGCTCCAGGCACGCGGTAAGCACTCAAATATGCACTGAAAGAGTGAATGATGGAGTTCCCTTCATGGCTCAGTGGTTAACGAATCCGACTAGGAACCATGAGGTTGCGGGTTCAATCCCTGGCCTCGCTCAGTGGGTTAAAGATCCGGCGTTGCCGTGAGCTGTGGTGTAGGTTGCAGACGTGGCTCGGATCCCGCGTTGCTGTGGCTGTGGTGAAGACCAGCGGCTACAGCTCCTGTTAGACCCCTAGCCTGGGAACCTCCATATGCCGCAGGAGCGGCTCTACATAAAAAGGCAAAAAGACAAAAAAAAAAAAAAGAACGAAATGAACATCGTATGTGTAAGATAGATCAAATGAGGGATATTTTTATACAGTTTTATTGAAATAGAAGGAATGAAAATTCTAGTGAAAAAGAATCTGGTCAACACTGAAAACGAAAAAAAGAAATGTGGGGTTCCCGTTGTAGCTCAGCAGGTTAAGAACCTGACATAGTGTCCGTGAGGATGCGGGTTCAATTCCTGGCCTCGCTCAGTGGGTTAAGGATCTGACTGTGGCCGTGGCCTAGGCTGGCAGATGCAGCTAGGATATGACCCTTAGCCTGGGAACATCCACATGCCACAAGTGTGGCTGTAAAAAGAAAAAAAAAAGAGAGAGAGAGAGGAAGAAAGCAACGTGGCCGTGGCCAGGAGGGGAGTTAAAGTTTACCTGTCTATAAAGTAACCCTAGAATGTGGAACTTCCCTGCAGCCCCTGCAGGAGTTTCATTTGCCACCACTTGGTGGGAGTAGAGAGGCACAGCTTCCAACCCTCAAGGAGCCAAGACATGGAAACAACCTAAATGTCCATCAACAAAGGAGTGGATAAAGAAGATGTGGTCCATATACACACCATGGAATGTTACTCAGCCATTAAAAGAAAAGAAATAATCGCATTTGCAGCAACATGGATGGACCTAGAAATTATCACGCTAAGTGAAGTCAGCCAGACAATGAGACACCAACATCAAATGCTATCACTTACACGTGGAATCTTAAAAGAAGACACAGTGAACTTCTTTGCAGAACAGATACTGAGTCACAGACTTTGAAAAACTTATAGTTTCCAAACGAGACAGGTTGGCGGCTGGGGGGATGCGCTGGGGGTTTGGGATGGAAATGCTAAAAAAATTGGGTTGTGATCGACGTACAACTATAAATGTGATAAAATTCATTGAGTAATTAAAAAACAAATAAAAATTTTAAAAATACATCCTTCTGAACTTGGTGTCAAAGAGTTTATTTTTTAATGCAGCCAGTATTTCCTATTCTAATCGAATACGTCAGGGTTACCTTGCTATGTAAGTAAAACCCTTTCAGGCAGAAAGAAACTTGTCACCTTTGGTCACCACCCCCTCCGCACATCTTCTCCTACCCACCCAGCCGTCTCAGCCTCCTGGCAGACCTCCACCAGTGCCTCCGCACCAGGGCCAGCCTTCTGGCTTTTTAAATCTCCACCCTGAATGCTTTATGAGAGAGCTTGCTAGTTTCTCCAGCCAGTTTTTCCAAAGCTAACAATCCCACCAGCTCCCAGAGTTGGTGATCTTCTTCTAAGATATAGTCCAGACAAGGCATAGCAAGATAGTTTAGGGAGTATTAAGTTACCTCCCTAAAGCCCTTTTAGTCTCTTTTCTTTGACTTCTTGAAATTTAGAATACAGGGGAGTTGCCGTCTTGGTGCAGCGGTTAACAAATCCGACTAGGAACCATGAGGTTGCGGGTTCGATCCCTGGCCTTGCTCAGTGGGTTAAGGATACGGCGTTGCCGTGAGCTGTGGTGTAGGTTGCAGATGAGGCTCAGATCCCGCGTTGCTGTGGCTGTGGTGTAGACCAGCGGCTACAGCTCCGATTCGACCCCTAGCCTGGGAACCTCCACATGCCGTGGGTGCGGCCCTAAAATGACATAAGGCAAAAAAAAAATTTTATACTACTAGATTTCATTTTTGTTTTAATAGCTGGCTTTTAGTCTCATTCAGACTCATGATGTTTTTCAAGATCATCTCTATCAGTTTCCTATTGCTTCTATAACAAATACCACAAACTCAGTGGCTTAAAACAACACAAATTCATTCTCTTATAGTTCTGGAGGTTAGAAGTCTGAAGTGAGTCTCACGAAGCCAAAAAGGTATCGGCAGAGCTGTTTCCTTCCAGGGGCTCCAGGAGAGAATCCATCCCCTTGCCTCTTATAGCTTCTAGAAAAGCCTGTGTTTGGCCTGTGACCCTTTCCTCTACCTTCAAAGCCAGCAACAAAACATCTCTCTCTGACTCTGCCTGCCTCACCACTCTGCTATATTCTAACAGACTCCTCCTGCGTCCCTCTTATCAAGACTACTGTGATTGCATCAGGCCCACAGATAAACCAGGATAATTCCGGATAAACTCCCCACCTCAGTCAAGCTCCTTCATCTCGACTTGGTCATCTGCAAAGTCCCTTTTGCTCCGTGCAGTAACAGGTTCTGTTCCTAGGTTCTGGGGATTAGGTTGTGGACATTCAGGGAGCAGGGGGACATTACTCAGCCTATCACAGTACTACACAGAAGTCGTAATTCTTCTTCTTCTTCTTCTTCTTTTGTCTTTTTGCCTTTTATGTAGAGCCGCACCCGCGGCACATGGAGGTTCCCAGGCTAGGGGTCCAATAGGAGCTGTAGCCGCCGGCCTTCGCCACAGCCACAGTAACACGGGATCCGAGCCACGTCTGCAACCTACACCACAGCTCACGGCAACGCCGGATCCTTAACCCACTGAGCAAGGCCAGGGATCGAACCCGCAACCTCATGGTTCTTAGTCAGACTCGTCAACCACTGAGCCACGTAGGGAACTCCTAGAAGTCGTAATTCTTAAAAACTGGATTTTAACTCCTTTCATTATGGCAGGTGATGAGCACCATGTAGACATTAGTGAGGAAATGAGCATGTCTTGGAGATCTTTACATATCCACACATACAGAGTTATACTTTAGGCTTTTGTATTTTTAAACAGCTATGCAGTATCAGTATTACTATTAATCATAGTTACAGTCATAATAATATTTCATCCAGTTTTTTAATTTTTGTCATGCTGGTAGGTGAAACTGGAAGCTGGTTGTTTTCATTTGCATTTCATTAATTAGAGCAAGTTTGAAAAAATTTTTAATATAATTTTTAGTTGTTTGTGTTGCTGTAATATACTTATTCTCTAATGTGTTCACACCATTTACCCATTTTTTATGGATTATCATAAGAGTTCTTTGTAAATTAAGGAATTAGCTCTCTGTCGTATGTGCTGAAAATAGTTTTCCCAGTTTGTGATGTGCCTTTTATCTTTATGATTTTTTTTGTTATAGAGAAGTTTTAAAATTTTTATATGTGCACCCAACACAGGCATACCTAAATACCACAGTAATAGGGATCTTTAAGACCCCGCTTACCCTGAATAACACATCATCCAGACAGAAAATCAATAAGGGAACACTGGCTTTAAATGATACCTTGGACAGACTTAATAGATATACATATAACATCTAAAAGCAGCAGAATACACATTCAAGTGCACAGGGAACCTTCTTCAGTGTAGATCACATGCAGGACTACAAAATAATTCTTAGTAAATTTGAGAAGATTTAACTATATCAAGCATCTTTTCTGACCACAATGCTATGAGACTAGAAATCAACTACAAGAAAAAAACTCAAACACACTGAGGCTAAACAATATGCTACTAAGCAACCAATGGATCACTGAAGAAATCAAAGAAGATATCAAAAAAATAGCTGGACATAAGTGAAAATGAAAACACAAGGATCCAAAATCTAGGGGATGCAGCAAGAGCTGTTCTAAGAGGGAAGCTTATAGCAATACAAGCTTACCTCAGGAAACAAAAAAAATCTCAAACAACCTAACCTTATATCTAAAGGAACTATGAAAAGAACAAACAAAACCTAAAGTTAGTAGAAGAAAATAAATCATAAAGATCAGAGCCAAAATAAATGAAATAGAGACTCAAAAAAGCAATAGAAAAGATCAATGAACTATAAAAGCCTGTTCTTTGAAAAGATACACATGATAGAAAAACCCTTAGCCTGACTCATCAAGAAAGAAAGAGAGAAGGCCCACATCAATAAAATCAGAAATGAGGGAATCCCCTCGTGGCTCAGTGGAAACAAATCTGACTAGTGTCCATGAGGACGCAGGTTTGATCCCTGGCCTCACTCACTGAGTAAGGATCCTGCATTGCTATGGCTGTGGCATAGGCCAGCGGCTACAGCTCTGATTTGACTCCTAGCCTGGGAACCTCCATATGCTGCAGGTGTGGTCCTAAAAAGGACTGAAAGAGAGAGAGAGAGAGAGAGAGAGAGAGAGAGAGAGAAAGAAAGAAAGAAAGGAAGAAAGAAAGAAAGAAAGTTATTTACAACCTACACCACAGAAATACAAAGGGTCAGTGTTCCCTTGTGGCACAGCAGGTTAAGAATCCAGCATTGCCACTGCAGCAGCTTGGGTCACTGCTGTGGCACAAGTTTGACCCCTTTCCCAGGAATTTCCACATGCCATGAGCATGGCCAAAAAAATATTTTTAAAGAAATACAAAGGATCATAAGAGATTACTACAAACCATATGCCAAAAAAGTACAACCTAAAATAAATGAACAAATTCATAGAAATGTACAATCTCTCAAGACCGAACCAGGAAGAAATAGAAAATATGAACAGACCAATTACCAGTAATGAAATCGAATCAGTAATAATTTTTTTAAAAAACTCTCAGCAGGGAGTTCCCATTGTGGTGCAGTGGAAATGAATCCAACTAGTATCCATGAGGATGCAGTTTCGATTCCTGGCCTTACTCAGTGGGTTAAAGATCTGGCATTGCCATGTGCTGTGGTGTAGGTCTCAGATGCGGCTCAGATCCTGAGTTGCTGTGGCTGTGGCACAGGCTGGCAGCTACAGCTCTGATTCAGCCCCTAGCCTGGGAACCTCTGTATGCCTCAGGTGTGGCCATAAAAAGCAAAAAAAAAAAAAAAAAAAAAAAAAAAAAAAAAAAAAAAAAAAAAAAAAAAAAAAAAAAAAAAAAAAAAAAAAAAAA
>PVHT020000170.1:8378699-8402776 GCA_004024745.2 Catagonus wagneri | reverse complement strand
AGACAAGGATATCACCAAAAAAAAAAAAAAAAATTACAGGCCAGTATCATTGATGAACATAAAATTAACAAACCACACCCAGTCATACATTAAAAGGATCGTACGCCACGATTAAGAGAAATTTATCCCAAGCATGGTTCAATATCCACAAATGAAAGTGATACACACCATTAACAAATCAAAGAATAAAAGCCATATAACCATCTCAATAGATGCACCAAAAGTTTTTTACATCCATTGATCACTTAAGAAAAAAAAACTCTTGGAGTTCCTGCTGTGGAATAATTGGATTGACGGCATATCTGGAGCTCTGGGACTCACATTTGATCCCCAGCCCCACACAGTGGGTTAAGGATCTGGCATTGCCAAAGCTGAAGCTTAGGAATTCCAGATGCCATAGAGTGGCCAAGAAAGAAAAAAAAAGTGGGTATAGAGAGAATATACCTCAACATAATAAAGGCCATACATGACAAGCCCACAGCTAACATCATACTGAATGGTGAAATGTTGAAAGCATTTCCTCTAAAGAATAAGACAAAGATGCCCATTCTTATTCAACATAGTGTTGGAAATCCTAGCCTCAGCAATTAGATAAGATAAATAAAAGGAATCCAGATTGGTAAGGAAGAAGTAAAACTGTCACTGTTTGCAGATGACATGATACTAAACATAAAAAATACTAAAGACACCACCAAAGAACTACTAGCACTCACCAATGAATTCAATAAAGTTGCAGAAATCTGTTGCATTCCTATACAATAACAACGGACTATCAAGAAAAGAAATTAGGAGTTCCCGTTGTGGCTCAGTGGTTAACAAATCCGACTAGGAACCATGAGGTTGCGGGTTCGATCCCTGGCCTTGCTCAGTGGGTTAAAGATCCGGCGTTGCCGTGAGCTGTGGTGTAGGTTGCAGACATTGCTCAGATCCCGCATTGCTGTGGCGGTGGCATAGGCCTGCGGCTACAGCTCCTATTAGACCCCTAGCCTGAGAAACTCCATATGCCGACAGTGTGGCCCTAGAAATGGCAAAAAAAAAAAAAATTAAGGAAACTATCTCATTTACCATCACATCAGAAAGTATAAAATACCTAGGAATAAACTTGTATAAGATATTGATGAAAGAAACTGTAAACAATACAGATGGAAAGATGTGCCATGTTCATGAACTGGAAGACTTAATATTGTCAAAATTACCATACTACCCAAGGCAATCTACAGATTGAATGCAATCTCTATCAAAATACCAAAGGCATTTTTCACAAAACTAGAATAAATAATTTTAAAATTTGCATGGAATCACAAAAGACCCCAAATAGCCAAAGCAATCTTGAGAAGAACAGAGCTGGAAATATTACACAACCTGATTTCAAATTATACTGCAAAGCTTCAGTAATCAAAATAGTGTGGAAGTGGCACAAAAACAAACACATAGGTCAGTGGAATAGAATAGAGAGCTGAGAAATAAATGCAGACACTTACATTCAATCTACCCATAAATGAGGAAAGAATATACAATGGTGAAATGACAGTCTCTTCAATAAGTGGTGCTTGGAAAACTGAACATGTAGGAGACTGAAATTAGAACATTTTCTAATAACATATACAAAAATAAACTCAAAATGGATTAAAGACATAAACAGAAAGTCAAAAAACTTTAAGACTCTTAGAAGAAAACAGGTGGAAACACTCTTTGACATAATTTGTAGCAGTATTTTTCTGGACCTGTCTCCTAAGGCAAAGCAAACAAAAACAAGAATAAACAAATGGGACCTAACTAAATTTAAAAGCTTATGCACAGCAAAGGAAGCCAAGGATAAAACAAGACAGCCTCTTGAATAGCAGAAAATATTTGTAAATGGTATGTCTGATAAGGGTTAATATCCAAAATATATGAAGAACTCATACAACTCAACATCAAAAAAAAACAACCCCATTAAAAAATGGGCAGAAAATCCGAATAGACATTTTTTTCAAAGAAGATATACAAATGGCCAACAGGCACATGAAAAGATGGTCAACATCGTTACTCATCAGAGAAATACAAATCAAAACCACAATGGGATATCACCTCACACCTATAAGAACGGCTATCATCAAAAAGACCATAAGTAGGGAGTTCCCAGCATGGCTCAGCGGAAACAAATCTGACTAGGATCCATGAGGACACAGGTTCAATCCCTGGCCTCGCTCAGTGGGTTAAGGATCCAGCGTTGCCGTGAGCTGTGGTGTAGGTTGCAGACATTGCTCAGATCCCGCATTGCTGTGGCGGTGGCATAGGCCTGCAGACGCAGCATGGATCTGGCATTGCTGTGGCTGTGATGTAGGCCAGAGGCTACCACCCCCATTCAACCGAACCCCTAGCCTGGGAACCTCCATATGCCATGGGTGCGGCCCTTAAAAAAAGCAAAAAAAAAAAAACATTTTGGTGAGGATGTAGAGAAAAGGGAACTTTGTATGCTGTTAGAATGTAAATTGGTGCAGCCACTGTGGAAAACAGTATGGAGTCTCCAAAAAAAAAATAAAAAATAGAACTACCATATGACCTAGCAATTCCACTCCTGCGTGTACATCCAAAGAGAATGAAAACTTTAAATCAAAAACACGTCCACCCCAGTGTTCACAGCAGCATTATTTACCATAGCCAAGATTTGGAAGCAACCTGTGTCCATCACCAGATGAATAGACAAAAATGTGGCATATATATATATAAACAATAAAAAAAGAAATTGTGTCATTTGTGATAATATGGATGGACTTGGAAGGTATTATGCTAAATAAAGTAAGTCAGATAGAGAAAGACAAATACTGTATGATAAAATATATATGTGGATCTTTAAAAATACAGCAAACTAGTGAATATAACAAAAAAGAAACAGGAGTTCCCTTCATGGCTCAGTGGTTAACGAATCCGACTAAGAACCATGAGGTTGCGGGTTCGATCCCTGGCCTTGCTCAGTTGGTTAAGGATCCGGTGTCACCATGAGCAGTGGTGTAGGTCGCAGACGCGGCTCGGATCCCGCATTGCTGTGATTGTGGCAAAGGCCGGCAGCTACAGCTCCTGTTAGACCCCCTAGCCTGGGAACCTACATTTGCCACGGGTGTGGCCCCAGATAAGGCATAAAAGACAAAAAAGAAACAAACAGATATAAAGAACAAACCAGCAGTTTTCAATGGGGAGGGGGAGAGGAGAGGGGAAGGTTTTGGGTAAGGGTTTAAGAAGTACAAATAGCAATGTATAAAATAAATAAGCTGCAAGGATGCTTTGTACAGCACAGAAAATATAGCTAAAATTTTATAATAACTACAAATGGCATATAAAGTAAAAATTGTGAGATTCACTATGTTGTGTGCATAAAACTTAATACTATAACATTATAATACTGTAAGTAAATTATACCTCAATAATTTTTTTAATATTATGCAGCTATTTTTACTAATTGATTGCTTTGTGCTTTGTGAGCTTTATTTCTTGCCACACTTCATGTTTTCTTTTTTCCTTTCTTTTTTTTTCTTTTTTTTTTCTTTCTGTGGCATATGGAAGTTCCCAGGCTACGGGTCAGATTTGCAGCTGCCAGCCTACACCAAAGCCACAGCAATGCTGGATCCTTAACCTACTGGGCAAGGCCAGGAATTAAACCTGCATCCTCATGGATACTAGTCAGATTCATTTCAACTGAGCCACAACAGGAACTCCCATGTTTTCTTTTAAGAATTGTTTTTAACTTTTACATTTTTAATTCATTTAATATTTAAGTGTCAAAAATGTAATAATTCACTTTTTTTTTTTTTTGTCTTCTTAGTGCCGCACCCACAGCATATGGAAGTTCCCAGGCTAGAAGCTGAATCAGAGGTACAGCTGCCGGCCTACACCATAGCCACAGCAACACGGGATCTGAGCCACGTCTGTAACCTATGCCATAGCTCATGGCAACATTGGATCCTTAACCCACTGAGTGAGGCCAGGAATCGAACCCACATCCTCATGGATACTAGTCAGATTCATTTCCACTGAGGCACAATGGGAACTCCTAATAATTCACTTTTGATTTGATTTCCAGACTGATGTCTAGCCAGATGCATCCCAATCTGTTATTTCTTGAATGTCTATTTTTCCCCACCTTTATCTGATACCTATGTATGTATAAGATACATACATATGTATTTGTTTCTGTTTCTGAGTTTTTTTATCTCATTATATTGCTCTGTCTATTCAAGCACTAGTATCAGACTCTTTTGATGACTGTAGCTTTATAGCTCAATATCTGATAGAGGTAGTCCTTTCTCATAATGTTTTTCAAAATCCTATGTGTTCTCTTATACTGATTTTTCATATTCATAATTACATGAATTTAGTAACATTTTGTCAAATTTCTAAAAAGTTACTCTTGGCATTTTACTAGGAATACTTTGATTATGTAAATTAAATTAGCGTGAATACACATCTTTATCACCTTCGTCCTTCTTATGTAAGAACACCGTCTGTCTTTCCACTCACATACACTTTTATTTCTTTCAGTAGTTTTAACGTTTTATTCATATTATTTGTATTAAATATATATTAGCTTTTTTAATTTTTAGATGATAGAGTAAGTTGGATCTTTCCATCTATTTTCTAAGTCTTTTAATTAACACAGAAAAGATTGATTTCATATCCATTTAATAACCTATAGTTTTATTGAATTCTCTTTATTTTATAGTGTTGTATAGGGTCATGTCATCTGCCCAGAATAAATAATTTCCCTCTTCTTTTCCAGTATTTTTACCTGTTATTTCTTTCTCATGTCTAATTTCATTGAATAGTACCAACAGAACAATATTAATTAATAGAAACAATAATAGCCATCTTTATCTTAATCCTTACAGCATTGTAAATTAATGTTTGACTATGAGCGTGAAGTTAGCTTTTGGTTTGAGACGTTTATTTGTCATATTGGGAGAGCATTCTATTTAGGGTATTTCAAGTAGGATCAGTATAAGAAGTCTGTCAGGAGTAATGTATATTATGGAGGTAAGAATTAAGAACCATAGAGGCACCTTGACATTAATAAATTTAATCAATATTTAAAGCAATGAGATTCTGCTATATAGCCCAAGGGACTATACCCAATCATTTGTGATGGAACATGATGGAGTATAATGTGAAAAAGTATATACACACACACACACATATATATATATATATATACATGTATGTGTATATATATATATATATATATATACGCACACACACATAACTGGGTCACTTTGCTGTACAGCAGAAACTGACAGAACATTGTAAATCAACTATAGTAAAAAAATTAAATATATTTAATCAATATTTAAATAAATAAACATCATTTTCTAGGAACTCTCCTAGAAGCAGGGGATACAGCAGCAGACAAAATAGTCAAAAATACTGTTGTGTAGTTCCCAGTGTGGTTCAGTGGGTTAAGAACTTGACATAGTGGCCGTGAGAATGCAGGTTCAATCCCTGGCCTTGCTCAGTGGGTTAAGGATCCAGTGTTGCTGCAAGCTGCGGTGTAGGTGGCCCTAAAAAAAATACTGCCCTCATGAAGCATACAGTTTAATGGGACGTCAGGCAACAAATCAGCTAAATAAGTAAAATATGTATAACATTAGATTAATGACATGTGCTCAGAGGGAAAATAAAGTGGGAAAGAGAATAGGAATGCTGAGGATGGATGAGAAAAGAGGGAAAACTTGTATGTCAAAAAAAAAAAAAAACAGGACTGGTTAAGAGTAGTTTCCTACCCACCAAATAATTTGGGTTGGGAAAGATAGCTGTAACCATTTGAAAATTAAATGATCCCTATGAATTGATTATAACTTCACTCCAGAATATTTATCTTATAAGAAGTAGGATTTCCTGGTTGTAATAAAAGCCAAGAATCTGACAATTTGTGAGGCTAATTGTGGAGTCAGAGGGATACATTTCAGTACATAACACTAAGCCTGTCAGTATCGGTGCTTCTAAAGTAAGATCCAGTGCCCACCAGTGTACCTGGAGGGTCTTCCTTCTGTTATTTTTGTTGTTTACAGGCAAGTAACATACAAGCTTTCATTACTGACGCTCAGCTTTTTACTGGAAGAACAGCCAGGTGGGCCACACAGTCTTTGGGCCCCCAATTTTGGGAGGCATGGCTCATTTGGAACCCCTTCAAATCTTATTTCAGCAGGACTGTTGGATAGCTACAAGAATTCCCCAATCAATTGCAAATAGCTGGTTCACTCTGACAGAGAAAAAGCCTTATAATCCGGGAAGTATAGAGCAATCCATATGCAAACGAATATCTATTAATTAATACTGGTTAAAACTTTTAACATGTTCTTCTTGTGAGCTCCTAACATTTTCCTTTCATAATATCATTCTAGGTTTTCAAAATATATTATTTTCTTAAAAAGAGGCCAAAACATGTCAAAAAACACTACCCTGGCAACCTCATAAATACTACAGTGTGAAGAACCCTCCGCTCAGAACATAAAGGTGATCTCCATACATCCTAGGGACGTTTGGTAAAGAACGGCAGGTATGCATAAATTCATCTTTTTTTTTTTCGTCTTTTTGCCTTATCTAGGGCTGCACCCGCGGCATATGGAGGTTCCCAGGCTAGAGGGTCTAACAGGAGCTGTAGCTGCCGGCCTATACACAGCCACAGCAACGCGGGATCCAAGCCGCGTCTGCAACCTACACCACAGCTCACGGCAACGCCGGATCCTTAACCCACTGAGCAAGGCCAGGGATCAAACCCGCAACCCCATGGTTCCTAGTCGGATTCGTTAACCACTGAGCCACGACGGGAACTCCTGCATTAATTCATCTTAAAACAGTTTTGCATGTGTTTATTTTTTGGTCTACCTTGTAAAAACAGAGTCGAAGGCGACTATACAACATTGTAGTATTCAGAATTACTTAGATATTTATCTTAACCTTGAACATTTTTAAATGAACATGATACACAAATGTATTGTCCTTATAGGCAGTCATCCTTTTTCACCATGGTGTCTTCCAGAAAAAAACATATGACAGGATCATATTTTTCCATTAATGCTTCGAATCATGAGTTGTATGCCTGAGTCATACATAATGGTAAGGAAACTACTATAAACCCTATAATGAGAGAAACACAGTTAAATCCCACTTCAAGTGCAATAAAATGGACACCTGTAAACACTGAATGTTCAAAATATAAATGCCACCAGAAGTCTGCACTATATGCTATCATAAATTTGATATATCAAAAACTAGTATGCTGGAATTCCCATCATGGCTTGGTGGAAATGAATCCAACTAGTATCCATGACGATGCACGTTCAATCCCTGGCCTCGCTCAGTGGGTTAAGGATCCAGTGTTGCCGTGAGCTATGGTGTAGGTCACCTATGCAGCTCGGATCTGGCATGGCTGTGGCTGTGGTGTAGACCAGCAGCTGTACCTCTGATTCCACCCCTAGCCTGGGAATCTCCATGTGCCTCAGGTGTGGCCCTAAAAAGTTTTAAAAAAAGAAGAAAAAACTAGTATGCTAACTAAATAGTAAGCATTAATCACATAATTACTAACTTTATTTTCAAATCCCTGAAGGCAGAGTTTGCCACTTCCCAGTGCCTGGCAGACAATAAAGGATCTCTGAACATTTTTAATTAGTTGCTCAATTAATTGAGGAAAAAAGGTGGTTGGCTTTAAATCTACATTTTTCAATAATATACATAATCAGAAATCTGTATATCTGGAGACTGCCTACATTTTTCATTGGCAACAATGTGGTGTAATCTATTTATAGTAATATAAAGACACTCCAAAACAATTGAATCACCTTGGAAGTGTAGTTATAAGCCTGAGTCTAGTCATCAGTCAATTTTTAACAGATCAATGAGAAATACACCACTTAACAGACTGACTATTCCAGAGAGCTGCTGGTTATACGTTTTCTAATAGCCAAAAACCAAACGTGATTTTCCATTGCTGATGATTCTCAGATTCATTTTCATGAATTAGGATGGAATTCTCACATATGAACCAAACAGACCCATACTCAGGTCATACATATAGAAATTTTAGAAGAGTTCTATTAGGATTTTCAGAATTCTAAAAATGTTCTGTCTCTCTGGTGGGTATAATTTACATTAGGTCCAAGTAATTCTTTTGGAAACTGAACTACCCTGGGAAGATACATCTGAGTGTATTAGTTAGCTATGCCTATGTAACAAATTACCCCAAAACTTAACAGCTTGAAACAAAAACTACTTTGATAAGATTGTGATTTGATTAAAATTAAATTGATCAGAGATAGAGAAAATAACATTATATAGATTTTTTCAAAATTAAACATTCCAGAAAGCATCTATTAACCTAAATAACCTAAGTTGTTTAGCATAAAATCCTGTTCTTTCATTTTTCTGCAAGATCATTGTTAATTTTATAACCTCCTATGGTAGACTCATACAGAAGTTTTCCGTCCTAAAAATCTCTCTCCAGTTTTCAAATGAACATTTACTGGATGGAAAAACAACAACAAACATTTATTGTTCTGTGGGTCAGTAATCTTGGCACAGCTGGGTGCTTTGGCTCAGGATGACTGTCAAGGGTGAAGTCAACATGTCACTTGGGCCTGCAATGATGACTCATGGGTGGGGGGAGGCAGGGGGAGGAGTTCCAAGCTTCCAGGCCCAAATAAATAAAATCAGAAATGGAAAAGGAGAAGTTATTACCAACACCACAGAAATACAAAGGATCATATGTTATGAACAACTATATGACAATAAATTGGACAATCTAGAAAAAACGGACAAATTTTTAGAAATGTACAATCTCTCAAGACTGAACCAGGAAGAAACAGAAAATATGTAAAGACCAATTACCAGTAATGAAGTTGAAACAGTAATTTTTAAAACTCTTTAATAAACAAAAGTCCAGGACAAGATGGCTACACAGGTGAATTCTATCAAACATTCAGAGAAGTGGTAACACCTATCCTTGTACTAAAAAAAATTGCAGAGAAAGGAACACCTCTGAACTTATTCTACAAAGCCAGCATCATCCTGATAACAAAATCAAAGATTTCTCTCCCTCTCTCTCTCTCTCTCTCTCTCTCTCTCTCACACACACACACACACACACACACGCAATCACAGACAATTATCACTGATGAATACACATGCAAAAAGCCTCAACAGGAGTTCCTGTCATGGCACAGCAGTTAACAAATCCAACTAGGAACCATGAGGTTGCAGGTTCGATCCCTGGCCTTGCTCAGTGGGTTAACGATCTGACATTGCCATGAGCTGTGGTGTAGGTCACAGACGTGGCTTAGATCTGGCGTTGCTGTGGCTCTGGTGTAGGCCAGCAGCTGTAGCTCTGATTTGACCCCTAGCCTGGGAACCTCCATATGCCATGGGTGAGGCCCTAAAAAAACGGGGAAAAAAAAACTAGGAACTTCCATACCCTAAAGGTGAGGCCATAAAAACAAAAAAAAATCCTCAACAAAATATTGGCAAACTGAATCCAACAATACATTAAAAAGATCATACATCATGATCAAGAGGGATTTATCCCTGGGTTGCAAGGATGGTTCAGTATTGGCAATCAGTCAATGTGATATGTCACACTAACAAACTGAAGAATAAAATCCATGTGATTATCTCAATAGATGCAGAAAAAGCTTTTGACAAAATTCAACATCCATTTATGAGAAAAACCCTCTAGAAAGTGGACATTCTTAAAAGCTGATTTTAGTGACACTGATATTAATAAGTTCTGATGAATCATTGGGCCAACTAGTTCATATACTGGCCATACCAAGTTATAAGCATATTGTTTCAGAAGAATATAGCATTACATAAAGCGTTTATGAAACCTTAAAGTTTAGTAAGTTCCAAAACAAAGTCTTAGAATATGAATGGAAATTAGTTTTGTTGTTTTGTTGTTCTGTTATTGTTGTTGTTTCTTTTTTTGCTTTTTAGGGCTGGACCTGAGGCATATAGAGATTCCCAGGCTAGGGGCTGAATTGGAGCTGTAGCCACTGGCCTACATCACAGCCACAGCAACACAGGATCTAAGCCGCATCTTCAACCTACACCTCAGCTCATGGCAATGCCAGATCCTTAACCCACTGAGTGAGGCCAGGGATTGAACCTGAAACCTTATGGTTACTAGTCAGATTTGTTTCCACTGCACCACAACAGGAACTCCTGGAAATTAGTTTTTTATTATTAAATATTTGTGCCTCTTTAATTACAAGACAGTGATAGATCAGTGAACCCAGTAATAAATCCGAAGCTGCTTGATTTTTTTTTTTTTTTTTTTTTTTTTTTTTTGTCTTTTTGCCTTTTATCTAGAGCTGCACCCGCAGCATATGGAGGTTCCCAGGCTAGGGGTCTGACAGGAGCTATAACTGCTGGCCTTCGCCACAGCCACAGCAAAGCGGGATCCGAGCCGCGTCTGCAACCTTCACCACAGCTCACGGCAACGCCGGATCCTTAACCCACTGAGCAAGGCCAGGGATCAAACCCGCAACCTCATGGTTCTTAGTCGGATTCGTTAACCACTGAGCCACAACGGGAACTCCTCCAATTTTTTTTAATGAGATGACTTAGGTTATAATTGTGATCAATAGTAGAATAACTGTGCCTCATACCATGTGTTTTAGAAATTTATGGAAAGCAAGTTGACAGTACATCCACCTGATAATTGACGGCAATAAGGAATTTTCTACCCACCCATTCAACAACAAAAAAATTGTCTTTATAGTAAGACTACCCCTTGAGCATGCCTGTTGCATTAGATAGACTAAATGAACTGTTGAACAGGAAAGATTATGGTCCAATTTGCTACTTAGGTTTCTTCTGACTGGGACATTTTTTTATCATGATTTTTCAAACCGTTTAAAGGAACTATAGGAGTGCCCATCATGGCTTAATGGTAACAAACCCGACTAGCATCCATGAGGATGCTGGTTCCACCCCTGGCCTCGCTCAGTGGGTTAAGGGTTGGCGTTGCCGTGAACTGTGGTGTACATCGCAGATGTGGCTCAGATCCCACATTGCTGTGGCTGAGGTATAGGCCGGCAGCTACAGCTCCAATTCAACCCCTAGCCTGGGAACTACCATATGCTGCTTTAAAAAAAAAAAAAAAGGAGCCCCCCCCCCCAAAGTACCTAAAACAGTTCCCTCGTGGCCTAGCAATTGAGGATTTGGCATTGTCATTGCTGTCATGTGGGTTCAATCCCTGACCTGGAAATTTCTGCATGCCACTGGTGTGGCCAATATAATAATAATAATAAAGGAACTACCATTACTGCCTCCTTGCTCTAGAGACCCTGCAAAACAGAGAGCCCCCGGACACAGTGCTCTGTGGGGCAATTAGCAATCGACAGAGGCTGTGGCTCCTGCAGAGTCTCGTGGAGAGGGTAAGATGCCTTCAAATGCACCTTCCTACTACAGCTAAGCCTAGAAAGCCTTCCACTGGGCTACAATTTAATCTGGTAGAACAGTTTTAGGAGTAAGGGTTTTTTTGTTTGTTTGTTTTGCTTTTAAGGGCCACACTGGAGGCATATGGAGGTACCCAGGCTAGGAGTCAAATTACAGCTACAGCTGCCGGCCTACACCACAGCCACAGCAACACCAGATCCAAGCTACATCTGCGACCTACACCACAGCTCATGGCAACGCCAGATCCTTAACCCACCGAGTGAGGCCAGGGATCGAACCCACTAGTCGGGTTCATGGATTCTAGTCGGGTTCATTAATCACTGAGCCACGACAGGAACTCCAGGAGTGAGGTTGTTTAACAACCTTAAGGCTTATGTGGCCCCCAGTGGATTTCCATTAGAATATTTTTTCCTTTTTTCTGTGCTATATCAATGTTTATTAAAGTAAGAGATGAGGATGGCTAGTTTTCTACTGTGTTAACACGAACATCAGATCTCGTTTTAGCCCCCTGTGAGCATGTGATCAATGGGAATCTTCCTTTTTTATTATAGGTGGGTTTCAACCACACCCTCAAACATCACTATTCCAATCTCGGAGTGAAGCCAACATCACCCCCCAACCTCCTTACCTCCCTCATCTCGCCGTTCCTACCAGTCCAGTCCAGAGTGAGAGTGAATTACAGCCATTAATATGAAAGACTGGGGAATAAGTGATTATTTTCATGCAGTCTAGGATCTTGAAGCAATATAAAGCCAAATAGTAAGTAATTCTCATAAACTTATCACAGGTTTTGACACAACTTTTTTTTCTTTTTAGGCCCACACCGTTGGCATATGGAGGTTCCCAGGCTAGGGCTGAATTGGAGCTGCAGCTGCCAGCCTACACCACAGCCACAACAACAAGGGATCCTTAACCCACTGAGCGAGGCCAGGGACCAAACCTGCATCCTCACGGTTACTAGTTAGATGCATTTCCGCTGCGCCACGACCGGAATCCCAGTTTTGATATAATTTAACAATGCGGCGATAAAAGAGTTGGGTCAAATCGTATCTGTTTCAGTGTAGTGAAAAGAAGGTTAAAGACAGACAGACCTGGATTAAAAACTCGGTTCTCCCACTCACTAACGTTGTGACCTTGGACAAGTTACATAATCATTCTGAGCCTTTGTTTGCTCATCTAATAATCCCTATTTCATAGGCCTGTTGTCATGACTAGGTGAGCAGTGTAAGTGAGCTCCTGCCTCCGTGCTTGGCAAACAGTTGATGGTGGCGGTGCTGTGGTCGTTTTTCAAGCATTTAGCAGAACTTGTGGTGTGACAGCACTCTGCTTGGCCTGAAGTTACAATAGCAAGAAGTCATGGTCTTGATGGGATTGGTCAAGCGGCTGTTCTCTGTGAAATAGTAGATGGGGAAACAGACGGACTCTTGGCTGCACCTCTCACATGAAGACATCAGCAATGCCCATTACAGTCCTGCTGTTTGTCCCAGAAGGAAACTGGTATTTGTTGATTGCTTATCATGTGACAAGTACCATGATAAAGACACTGTCTCATTTCCCCCTAAAGTAACTCTATGAAATCCCTGTTGTTATTCACATTTTACAGGTGACCCAGGTAACTAAGGTACCTAAGTAAGTGACAGACCCAGGTTCAAACCCAAGTCAGCCTGCCTTCAAATGTCTGTCATCGTCTACTCCATGACACTCCCACTCCTGTTGGACAGCTTGTGACAGCCACGCAAAGAAATAATCTTGAATTAAGGCTTTATCCCACAATGCCGGCATGAGAAGACCCCCCCAGAGGAGCGTCTAAGGTGGGAAGGAGGGCGTTTTATGGGGCCTCAGCAGGAGAGGTCAGCCGGAATGTGCAGCTTGTGTTAGGAGCAGAGGGTCAAAACAAATTCTTCTTGTGGATCAGCAGCCATTGTTTGGGCAATTTGGATTTCTCAAGATGAGCGGGAGAAATCAGGGCTAAGGTTCTGAGTAAGACGAGCAAGGAGGAACAGCTCCCGGAACTGGCAGAGGCGAGGCTATGAGGGCACCAGCAGAACATTTTTGGCCCTTCAGGGTCTCTTACACCCATATCGGCGGGTCTTCTTAATGCAGAAGCAAGGCTTCCAAATTAGGATCTTTGGCTGTGCCTCCGCCCTCTGCTACAGGGCAGAAGGTGTCTGGAAAGATGGATTCTTTGACTTGGGTTGTGTGACGTTACCACCAACGTGCTGTCAGCAGTCATGACAGTTAATGAAAAAAGCCCTGACCTCTAAGCTGGAAACACGGACAATTACGTCACCTGTCTGAAGCTGTTCTCTTTATGCAGCTAGGATTAGATGATGTGAACACAGTTGGTAGAAAGTAAAAGCACTACTTAAATATCACGTATAATGCTAATATTGCCAATAAGAGGTTTTGGGCTAATACAACCACTATGAAAAACAGTATGGAGGTACCTCGGAAAACTAAATATAGAACTACTGGAATGCATAAGCAATGAGATCCTGCTGCATAGCACTGGGAACTATGTCTAGTCACTTAAGATGGAGCACCATAATGTGAGAAAAAAGAATGTATACCTGTATGTGTAACTGGGTCACTTTGCTGTACAGTAGAAAATTGACAGAACACTGTAAACCAACTATAATGGAAAAAATAAAAATCATTATAAAGCAAAAAAATGCAAGCAAACAAAAAAGAAGTACCATATGACCCAGCAATCCCACTCTTGGGCATATATCTGGATAAAACTTTCATTGAAAAAGATACATGCACCAGTATGTTCATTGCCGCACTATTCACAATAGCCAAGACATGGAAACAACCTAAATGTCCATCAACAGATGAATAGATTAAGAAGATGTGGTATAGGAGTTTCTGTCATGGCTCAGCAGTTAATGAACCCAACTAGCATCCATGAGGTTTTGGGTTTCATCTCTGGCCTCACTCAGTGGGTTAAGGATCTGGCATTGCTGTGAGCTATAGTGTAGGTTGCAGATGGGGCTCAGATCCCTGGTTGCTGTGGCTGTGGTGTAGGCCAGCGGCTACAGCTCCAATTGGACCCCTAGCCTGGGAACCTCTATATGCCGTAGATGCAGCCCCCAAAAGACAAAAAGACAAAAAAAAATGTGGTATATATACACAATGGAATACTACTCAGCCATGAAAAAGAATAAACTAATGCCATTTGCAGCAACATGGATGCAACTAGAGACTCTCATACTAAGTGAAGTAAGTCAGAAAGAGAAAGACAAATACCATATGATATCATTTATATCTGGAATCTAATATATGGCACAAATGAACTTTTCCACAGAAAAAAAATTCATGGACTTGGAGAACAGACCTGTGGTTGCCAAGGGGGAGGGAGTAGGATGGACCAGGATTCTGGGGTTAATAGAGGCAAACTACTGCATTTGGAGTGGATAAGCAATGAGACCCTGCTGTACAGCACAGGGAACTATGTCTAGTCACTTGTGATGGTGCATGATGGAGGATAATGTGAGAAAAAGAATATGTGTGTGTGTGTGTGTGTGTGTGTGTGTGTGAGATTGGGTCACTTTGCTGTACAGTAGATACTGACAGAATACAGAAAATGGAAAAAATAAAAATCATAAAATAAAAGAGCTTTGGGGCTAAGATTCCTATAGTAAAAAGATTATGAACTACTGAATGTATTTCATCAGAGGAAGCAAAAGTCTGAGGGTCAAGCAGATGCAGAAAGAGGCGGAAACTGTTTGAGGGGCAAAGAAAAATCTTGGTAAAGCGAGTGATATTAGGTCCTTCTTAGGAAGGATCTGATGCCAGCTATTTTTTTTTTTACTCTCTTTTTTTTCTGTTTGTTTTGTCTTTTTGTCTTTTCAGGGCCGCACCCGCATCATGTGGAGGTTCCCAGGCTAGGGGTCTAACAGGAGCTGTAGCCGCCGGCCTATGCCACAGCCACAGCAACGTGGGATCCGGGCCGCGTCTGCAACCTACAGCACAGCTCACGACAACACTGGATCCTTAACCCACTGAGCGATGCCAGGAATCGAACCCACAACCTCATGGTTCCTAGTCAGATTCTTTAACCACCGAGCCATGACGGAAACTCCCTGAGTTTGTTTATTCATTTATTTATTTATTTATTTATTTATTAGTTCTTCAGCTCCTGCCAGCAACTGTCATGCTGTTTCTTCCATGTCATTCTTTTTTTTTTCTTTTTAGGGCCACACCTGTGGCATATGGAAGTTCCCAGGCTAAGGGTGGAATCAGAGCTGCAGCTGCCGGCCCACACCACAGCTACAGCAACTTGGAATCTGAGCCACATCTATAACCTACACCACAGTTCATGGCAATGTGGGATCCTTAACCCACTGAGCGAAGCCAGGGTTCAAACCCGTGTCCTCACGGATACTAGTCAGGTTTGTTACCACTGAGCCACGACAGGAACTCCTTTTTTACTCTCTTGATAAAACAGGAGAATTGAGAATATTAAATGAAGAAGTAACTTTTAAAGACTCCTCCTAGGAGATGGATTCCTTTGTTTCAAATGGCTGTTGAGGTAGATGGATATGAGAGAGTCTGGTGACATCCTTGTGCCTTACCGCAGTAGCTTTATAGAGAAATGCAGAACCGTCAGGTTTGTACCTAAACCAGGGTATTTTATGTATTTCTTGAGGGTATACATTTGGGAGTCCTTGGTGTTTGCTTTCCTAGTCTCTCCATTTTAAATTCTCACCATGGACAACTAAGAGGGCTTATCAACAGTATCGAAATCTGTGTACTCTGGAATCCACTATTTCTCAATCATCGAGGATAAGGGCCATGTGAAGAGCTACCTGGAAGCATCTTCAGCTGTCTCTGAGCTGGACTCAGTGTTCTTCAGAGAGATAAATTTTGTAGGAACTCTTGGAGTTAGTGTGCATTTAACCGTGAGCCGTCCCTGCTCCCAGAGTCCTTAGATCAAGACAAGAAGCTAATGTGGGACCGCAGACCCCATGGGCATGTGTGGGAGTTTGTGTGAAACAAATAGTAGACGCGTTGTCCTCTAGCCTTGCTTGTCACACAGATTATTCTGCTCTATCGAATTTAATACTACTGCCTCTGCCCTATACCAAGAATTTAAAAATAAAATGAAAGTAAAATACCATTATTTTTTTTTCACTGAATGTTAAGCAAGATGCTAGGAGCAAAAGTTGAGTTATTTTGGAACCCTCAAATAGAATCTGCTTGAAGAGCAAATACTAAAGGGAAACATTCCTGATCCATAATGAAGGATTACTATGTTTAAATTACTGTAAATGTACTTAATTATAAGCAAGTTCACCCTAATTAAAAGCATGGTGGCTCCATGTACATCGAACGAAATCAGTCACAGCCTTTGGTTACAAGGACTTTCAATTATGTGGTATCATTTGCCCCTGATTAGAAATTATGATCATATCCCCAAGGCAACAGAAATAAAAACAAAAATAAACCAATGGGACCCAATCAAACATACAAGTTTTTGTACAGCAAAGGAAACCATAAAAAAAAAAAAAGACAACCTATGGAATGAGAGAAAATAGTTTCAAATGATGCAACCAAAAAGGGCTTAATCTCTAAAATATACACACAGCAGTTCCCATCATGGCTCAGCGGAAACAAATCTGACTAGAATCCACGAGGACACAGGTTCAATCCCTGGCCTCACTCAGTGAATTAAGAATCCAGCGTTGCCATGAGCTGTAGTGTACGTCGC
Organism: Catagonus wagneri; assembly: GCA_004024745.2. NCBI lineage: Eukaryota > Metazoa > Chordata > Mammalia > Artiodactyla > Tayassuidae > Catagonus > Catagonus wagneri. The sequence goes on along the minus strand of PVHT020000170.1, from coordinate 8,385,639 downwards.
AGACACGGCTCAGTCTGGCATTGCTGTGGCTGTGGCATAGGCCGGCAGCTACAGCTCTGATTAGACCCCTATCCTGGGAACCACCATATGTCACAGATGCGACCCTAAAATGGCAAGATTAATTAATTAATTAATTTAAACAAAATATACAAACACCTTATACAACTCAGCAGCAAAAATAAAAAATAAAAATAAAAAACCTGGTTGAAAAATGGGCAAAAGACCTGAATATACATTTCTCCAAAGAAGATATACAGATCGCCAACAAGCACATGAAAAAATGCTCACCACCATTGATTACTAGAGAAATGCAAATCAAAACTACTATGAGGTACCACCTCACATTAGTCAGAATGGCCATCATTAACAAGTCAACAAATAATACAGGCTAGAAAGGATGTGAAGAAAAGGGAACCCTCCTACACCGTTGGTGGGAGTGTAAACTGGTAAAACCACTACGGAAAACAGTACGTAAGTACCTCAGAAAACTCAATATACAACTACCACATGATGCAGCAATCCTACTCTTGGGCATATATCCAGACAAAACTTTCCTTGAAAAAGATACATGAACCCCTATGTTCATTGCACTACTATTCACAATAGCCAAGACATGGAAACAAACTAAGTGTCCATCGACAGATGAATGAATTAAGAAGGTACGGTATATATATATACAATGGAATACTACTCGGCCATAAAAAAGAGCAAAATAATGCCATTTGCAGGAACATGGATGCAATTAGAGATTCTCATACTAAGTGAAGTAAGTCAGAAAGAGAAAGACAAATACCATATGATATCACTTGTTGTGGAATCTAAAATATAGCACAAACAAACCTATCTACAGAACAGAAACAAACTCATGGACATGGAGAACAGATTTGTGGTTGCCAAGGTGGGGGGGAGGGAGTGGGATGGACTGGGAATTTGGGATTAGTAGATGCAAACTATTGCATTTGGAATGGGTAAGCAATGACAGCCTGCTGTATAGCACAGGGACTATATCTAGTCACTTGTGATGGAACATGATGGAGGATAATGTGAGAAAAAGAACTATATATGCTTGTGTCACTTTGCTATACAGCAGAAATTGACAGAACATTGTAAAACAACTGTAATTTTTAAAGAAAAAAAGGAGTTCCTGTCATGGCTCAGCCATTAACAGCTCTAACTGGTGTCCACGGGGACGCGGGTTCCATCCCTGGCCTTGCTCAATGGGTTGGGGATCTGACGTTGCTGAGGCTGTGGCACGGGCCAACAGCTGCAGCTCCAATTGGACCCCTGGCCTGGAAGCCTCCATGTCCCATGGATGTGGCCCTAGAAAGACCAAAAAAGAAAGAAAGAAAAAGAAAAAAAAGAAGAATAAAGAAAGAGAAAAGAAAAAATTAAAAAGAAAAAAATTTTTAAAGAAATTAGGATCATATCATCAAATTTCATCTTCACTTTTAGTGTTAAACACATTTCTTTGAAGTCTACCTTACTACTGTTTTGTTCCCAAGTAGGATTTTTGTTTTTCACATTGCATAGTTGAATTTGTAATAATTAGACAAACTAATTTTTGAACTTTCCAAATCTGTTACTTATAAAAGTTTGGTTTTTGTAAAGCTGTAAATATTAAACAAATGTAAATTTTTCTTATATTAAACAAATGTAAATTTTTCACTTGGTGGATTTTCTTCAAAAGGTTCCAATCCCTGGAGTTCCCACTGTGACTCAGTGGGTTAAGAACCCTGACTAGTACCCATGAGGTTGTGGGTTTGATCCCTGGCCTCACTCCGTGGGTTTAGGGTCTGGCATTGCCAGGAGCTGCGGTGTAGGTCAAAGACTTGGCTCAGATCCCACATTGCTGTGGCTGTGGTATAGGCCAGCAGCTGAAGCTCCAGTTTGACCCCTAGCCTGGGAACTTCCATACGCTGTAGGTGCAGCCCTAAAAAACAAAACAAACAAACAAACAAAAGTTCCAGCCCCTACATGATTTTCCCATGCAAATCAGCATGTTCTGAATTGCTTCTTCTGTTGTCATATGTCTATGTTCTAGGTAGCATGTAATCAGTGAAGTCATATTCCTGTTATTAGAGTCTAGATGAAGCATGGAAAGGAATGCAAATTTCCTGAATTAAAATATAAATGACTTTATAATCATGGATCAAGTTCATATCACTGGAATCTACTATTACTCCTTTTTTTGGTCCTTTAAAAGGATTTTCATTTTATTATCACCAAAAATGTATTTCAGGAGTTCTCATTGTGGCGCAGCAGAAACGAATCCGACTAGGAACCATGAGGTTGCGGGTTTGATCCCTGGCCTTGCTCAGTGGGTTAAGGATCCGACGTTGCCATGAGCTGTGGCATAGGTTGCAGACGCAGCCACAGATTTGGAAAGTTCAAAAATTAGTTTGTCTGCAAAAATTAGTTTGTCTAATTGCTGTGGCTGTGGTGTAGGCCAGCAGCTACAGCTCCTGTTAGACCCCTAGCCTGGGAACCTCCATGTGCCACGGGTGCGGCCCTAGATAAGGCAAAAAGATGAAAAAAAAAAAGTATTTCAACACACTATTACTCTTAATTTCAGAACAAATATTAGCTCTAGAAAACCAGTAAATTAATGTTTCTACTCTATATATTTAATCTCTAAAAGATGTGATTTCATCACTAGTAAATAAAGTGTGTATATCTCTACAAATATATCTGAATTTCATTAAGTGTTGCTTTTCCTGCCAGCCATCCAGACTTAATGAGTACCATCATTTTCTTCAGTTCTGGTCAAGGCAAAAAATCCTGGCAGGGGGTGGGGAGGGAGGGGAAGGATAAATTAGAAGTTTAGGATTAACAGACACAAAACTACTATATGTAAAATAAACAACAAGGATGTACCGCATAGCACAGGGAACTATAGTCAATATCCTATAATAACCTATAACAGAAAAGAAACTGGAACTGAATGTACATATATATGTATAAATGAATCACTTTGCTATACACCTAAAACTAACACAACATTGTTAATCAACACACTTCAATTAAAAAAAAAATCTCAGAGTTCCCTGATGGCCTCGCAGTTAAGGATTTGGCATTGGCACCTCTGTGGCACGGGTTCAGTCCCTGGCCCAGGAATTTCCACATGCTGTGGCTGTGGCAAAATATATACATATATTTTTTAAATTTTTTAAATAAAAAAGCTTCAGGAGCTCTCATTGTGGCTCAGTGGGTTGAGAATCCGACTAGCATCCACAAGGATGCAGGTTCAATCCCTGGCTTCACTCACTGGGTTAAGGATCAGACATTGCCATGAGCTGCAGCATAGGTCACAGAAGCGACTGGATCCTACGCTGCTGTGGCTGCAGTGAAGGCCGGCAGCTGCAGCTCCAATTCAGCCCCTAGCCTGGAAACTTCCAAATGCTCCAGGGCAGCACCCCCACACACCGAAAAAAGAAAGAAAGCAAAATACATCAAAATAATACGTTTTGTTCTGCATTCCTAATTATTCATTCATAGTTAAATAAAGCATAGGTTCATTTTAATGTCAATAGCGATAAGTCTGAAAATACTTTCCTTCTATTAGGTTGTTTACTATGTCACTGGCTGATCCCACAGAAAGGAATCTAGATGGACACCTCCCCAGTGTGGCCTTAGAAAGCGGCAGGAGGTCTGCAAAACGCGAGGGCCCCAGCCCAGGTTTCCCCAGGAACGGGAACGCCTCGGATATGAGCGTGGATTATAGCAGATCCCAATGTTCCTGCAGGAGTTTGAGCTCTCCCTACGATTACTCGGAAGACTTTCTGTCTGCATGTTCAGAAACTGCAGTTGACAAAAATGATACAGAGAAGGCTGTAGAAAGAGAAAAAAAGGAGAAGAAAAAGTACACAGTTTCTAAAGGTAAGAGGCAAAACTTCCCAACCGAGAGCAAATTTCTGGTTCTAACAACATTATGATTTCACGCACTAGTATCTGAAGTGGTCCGTATTGTTTTACTATTTTTTCCGATTGTAAATTGTAAGTATTATAAGTGAGCTTTTATGGACGGCATTAGGAAGTAGGGAAATTAAGAATAATTACAAAAATGACAGAAAGTTAGGCTTTAAAGATAAAGCCTAGCCCTCGTGCCTGGCTTACCCCCTGGAGCCCGCTAGTGAGGGTCGTTCCGTTTTCAGTTAACAGGTGGCCTCATTACAGAGCAGGACAGTACTGGGATTTCACGGGCCTCTTGCCTTTCATCTCAGCTGAAGAAGCAAGGTTTGACTCGCCAAGGAAGCGTAACTCTCTGTCTCAGCACCCCAAGAGGACGGTCTTCAAGTCCGGTGAGGCATGCTGGCAAAGACGCACTTTAGAAACAGATAGTTAGAAGGCTGTTAGTAACGCCGTTTCCTTGTGGATTTCACAAGTACCCACACCACTGGCCCCTAACTATCCGAGCTGGGACTGGCTTTGCAATAGCCTAAACCTCCCTGTCCCCTGCCCGTGCAGACCACGCCAGGCTTGTAAGTATTCCCAGTATAGACGTAGCTGGAACTTGAACCCCGCCCCGCAGTGACCATGAGCGCTGCTGCCAGTCGACAGCTGGAAAATAATTAAGAACCTGCTCTACGCGGAGCCTGTCTCCTGGCCGGTTGACCCAGTTCCTCTCCCCTTCCCCCAGCCATGACCGCGGCGCCTGGGACCCCCTGAGCTCCGGCTGCGTCATCTGGAATCTTCCTTCCTCTCAGCCATGGAGCAGGGCTTCTCCCTCTAAGAGCCAAGGCTGTGAACCCCGTATCTGGGAATCCTTTGCATGTTTTGTGTCTATTTGTGTGTATGAACTTTTCTAGGGAGAAGGACCCATAGTTTTCATCCATATTCTCAAAGGTTAACAGCCCTTTCTCTCAGCAGGTGAGCGTCCTCACCCTCTGGCGAGGCCGGGGGCAGAGGGCTGTTACTGCAGAGACATCACAGCAGGACGCACATCGTTCAGGGTTAGGTTCTGTAATCCCTCCCGCCGCCCGGGAAATGTACAAAGCTCGGAAAACCAAACGTCTTTCCTGTCTTTGGCCCCAGTACTGATTTGGCATCAAAAACGTGATTTGAACTGACATGAGAATGATATTTCTTTCACTATATAAGAAAAGCATATTTACATATTTATACACATGAGTGCTATGGAAAACACTATCTATGCGTCGCAAAGAATAAACCCCCAGAACAAAGAAACAGTCTGGCCCCAAGGGTTTATGACAAGGGATGGTGGACAATATACAACACCTTATATAGGCTTTCCTGTGACTGCGTGAGACAGCCCTTAGCGTTTATAAAACCATTTCTACCAGAAATGAACTGCATTTTGAGTCCCAACTGCCTTATAATTAACTTTGAAAAACTGATTCCTCATTGGAGTTCCCATTGTGGCTCAGTGGAAATGAACCCCACTAGTATCCATGAGGATGCAGATTTGATCCCTGGCCCCGCTCAGTGAGTTACAGATCCAGCGTTGCCCTGAGCTGTGGTGTAGGTCACAGATGTGCCTCAGATTGGGCATTGCTGTGTCTGTGGTGTAGGCCAGCAGCTGTAGCTCCGATTCGACACCTAGCTTGGAAACTTCCATATGCCACAGCCATAAAAAGGAAAAAAAACAGAACAGATTCCTCATTTATTTATTTCACAAATATTTACTGTGTCCTTTATGCAGGATACCTGTTCATAAATTCGGAACAGCCTAAATGACTGAGGCCCTTCACGGTGGGCTAGAACCTAAATTCAACAGTCCTCATGAAGCCTTGCTCTCCCATGAGGACTCTTTTGTGTATGAGCCCTCAAATTATCTTATTTATTTATTTATTTATTTTTATTTTACTTTTTTTAGGGCCACACCCGCGGCATATGGAGGTTCCCAGTCTAAGGGTCCAATCGGAGCCACAGCTGCCAGCCTACACCACAGCCACAGCAACACGGGATCCTAGCCGCATCTGCGACCTATACCACATCTCACGGCAACGCCAGATCCTTAACCCACTGAGTGAGGCCAGGGATCGAACCTGCAACTTCACAGTTCCTGGTCGCATTCGATTCCACTGCGCCACGACAGGAACTCCAGTACTCACATTGCTTTAAGTAAATCTCGCATGCATCTTTAACCCAGGTTTTACATCCCTTGAAGACCCCTGCACCACTGTGTGATGAACTTAAAACGCTCATTGTCACAGAACGATACAAATATTTCTTGGCTTATCCTTTTATTCTTTCATTCTCACAGCCCATGTTTTGCAAGAGCTTGCCAAAGAAATTTAATCAGCAATTAATTAACTAATTAGTTAATGCTGGGATGATGTAATTCTAACCCAAAGCAAAGAGCCATGAGCACAGCCAAAACTCATAAACAGATCAATAAAAGTAGACCTCCGACTCTCAGGGGCCAGTAACCTTGGACTAGGAGCCACCAGTACAGACCTAGACTCCACTGACCAATAACAACATCAAGGATTCTTTTCCATTCCCATCTTAGAAAAGCAAATTTTTTTTTAGGGTTTTTTTTTTTTTATGGTTGCACCTGTGGCATATGGAAGTTCCCAGGCTAGGGATTGAATCGGAGCTACAGCTGCCAAACTACACAACAGCCACAGCAACACTAGATCCGAACTACATTTTCAACCTACTCCACAGCTCACAGCAACGCCAGATCCTTAACCCACTGAGTGAGGCCAGGGACTGAACCCGCTTCCTCATGGATGCTAGTCAGATTTGTTTCTGCTGAGCCACGACGGGAACTACAGAAAAGCAAATTTTATGGCAGAAAAACATTTCCTAGAGAAAATTTTTAAGGCTAAAATGAGGACTTCAATTTGATAGGATTATTGTTTTGGTCAGATATTGGAGGTTTACGTAAATCAATGTAAATAGCAAGCAATATTCTATCATTTGGTTTTCAAAAAGTGGTTATTTCTTTCCTTTGTAGAAAAATGCACTTTCAGAA